>CP136870.1:27586871-27676871 GCA_033000465.1 Sciaenops ocellatus | reverse complement strand
CAAAGGATATTAAAAAAAAATCAATTTCTCAACAACATCAACTGTGTCAATTCACGAGGATTCAAAAAACATCATCGTAATGAGAAACTGACCAACTTCATTCAGAAAATGGTATTGCCATTACGAGAGTTGAGATCTGAGTCTGAGTCAAGTAGGGTGGGGTTATAGTCAGGAATGTGGTGGGGAGTTTGCAAGAAATGGCCCACAGTTTGATCCACATATCTCTGAATCAGAGCTTTCATACAGGTGAGCAGGACTGTACAGAAACAGATCGTAAGAGGCATTACTAAAAAGATAGGAATGAGGATTTGGAGAATCAGTGTTCCCCATGGGCCAAAACGGCCGTAAAGCCAATCCATTGCTGAAACCCCTGCACCATCGGAGGGTTTGAAATGACTGGTAATGGTATTCAGGATATCAACCAATTGTGTGATATTGTCATGAGGATCAGGAGCTAACACACAGCACTGAGAGACAGTCAGATTGAGAGCTTTACACATGCCTCCTTCCAAAGCAAACAGATAATCCAACACCATTTCATGTTTCAGTGTGACTGCCCTGTAACTGTGATCTGCATTGTTAAGAAATTCAATAGCTGCTGTGTTCGCGGTCATGTAGGCAAATAATCAGCAGTGATGTTATCAATGTGATCAGCTAAGAAAGTCACCCCATACCATGGAAAGAGTCCAATACCCCATTTTTTTGCCCAAAGAAATACAATAATGGTAACAATCTTTAGAGGAGGAACCTGCCATGTCCGTTTATGCCGTCTGCTGCCGTTGGTGCTGTTTACTGTAGCATTAAAAAATGTTTCAAGTAGAATAACAGTTAGAGGCTTGCTTCAACCACATTAAACTTTTGGCGCTTTTATCTGTGGACATTTTATTGTTTTTATCCCTCAATATAAAGGTCATTCCTTTTGTTTTAAAGTCTGTGTAAAATCAGAATAATGTTCTGAGTTTGTCAGAACTTTTATTAACCACCCAGCCAAATTTGAATGATTAAAAATATCGACAAGTTTATAAAATTAGGTGTCAAAATCAGGTAAAAATGAACTCTCAGCTCCAGGACTGTGGACTCTGAGTGTGCTAAAGCCACGCCCACTCGTGGGACGACAGAGAACTATAATGGCGCTCTCTAAGCAGCGAAAAGTGGATCGTGAAAATCGAGCTTTCAACCTGGAATGGACAGATTGATTCATGTTCATTGTTCCCACTGGGAGCAGAAACCAGTGTGTCTCATATGTTCAGAGAGCGTGGCGCTTATTAAAAGTGCCAATGTGAAACGCCACTATGAGACAAAACACAAAGTTTTTCATCAAGTCTGAAGTCAGGTCACAGAAAATAAGCAGTCTCACATCCCAATATGATCAATCAATCGTTTTTCTGCTTTTGCACCCTTGAAAATGTCGCTCTCGTTAAACTAGTAAATATGACTTTGGGATTTATTTATTTTATACATTTAGTTTCTGTGGAACCATCAAGTTATGCTGCCATCTTGGTCTAAGCCCACCAAAAGAGTTTTTTGTGTATTAATGAATATTCTATATGTACTTGTGCCTTGAATTGTCCCTTGAGGGACTAATGAAGTATTTTGAATTGAATTCAAATGAACATGAGTCGTATAAATGAGTATTGGTTCTCTTACTTTGTGTCTGAAGGTCCAGGTTCATGACTGAAGTTTAGAGGACGACCTTTGGACCGGTCACTCTTCTTAGACAGACAGCTGGATCCTGGAGACTCCGCTCTGTCCTCCTCTTCCTCACAAACATTCATCTTCTGGACTTCAGTCAGTCTGAGAGGTGAAACATGAACACTGACTGTGAGCTCAGGACAAAAGAAGTCTCAAGAGTCACAAACAAGACTGAGAGAACAGGAAGTCTCTCTCACACACACACACACACACACACACACACACACACACAATTGTGATCATAATAGTAGTCATCAGCAGGACATGGGTCCCCCTCTTTACATTAACAATCTGCGTCACCAAGTGGAAATATTTTCAGCAAGTAAAGCTTAAGCATGCAGGAAATTAGTCAGAGAAATACTTTGGAGTTTATCTAACATAAAAATGTACTGTATGTGTCTATGTAAAAGCCTATACAAACCAGATCATTTTACATCATATTAAGTAGTTATGGAAACACATCTCAAGGGATTAAATACAGAAATACAAGATTAAGTATTATGGCTAACAGTAGATAACTTATAGGTTTAAGTGTAGACCATTTGCACAACAGTCATTTTGACATGAAAAGCTTCTGTTCAATTTAAGTGAAGCTGAATCTGAACCTTTGGCTAATGTGACATGTTTGCTCAACAAGACATATGTGAAAATGGTTTGTTATACTGGGTGTGGTGAAAACGAACATTATACAAAGAGATATTCTGCTGACACGATCACAAATCCTTTCTGTTCATCATCATGACCTTCTGTCTGCAGGATTTCTGAACAGTCTCCCTGATATGAACAACACATTGAGCCCTAATCACTCACTCAATCAAATCAAAGAATCAATAACAAATGGTGCACACACTGTAAGCAAGTGCACCCTTTGCCCGGCTGGCTCAGTCAAACTCTGAGTAGTACCTCAACCATGGGAAGTGATCTGTTTTTGTGTTTACCCTATGATAATACGCAGTGCAGCAAAATATGGACTAAGGTCTTTAAAGAATTATTTACAGAGAAACCGCCTCTGCCCAAAACAAGGTCCAATGAGAGTAGTGACTCATGTACCAATCAGAAAGGATGACGCCCAAAATAACAAACTGATCCAGCGGAGCTTTTGAGTGAAGCTGATCAGACCCACAGCTGTGTAATTTACTTATTCTCTCAAATAAAAGGACAACTCTTGTTTTGATGTCCTTTCTCAAAATAATGAACACGACACTAATCAATGTCATTAGTAGCACCTGTGTTTGTCTTATTCTATCATGTCAGAGTAGCTGCTGTTAAATAGGTTCATAGATAGGTAAGTAATTATGGGCCAACCACTTGTTCCTTTTGGTGCACGATATGTGGTGCTTGATGTGGGAGGTTCAGTGGCATCTCCTCACTGTCTTCCTCCTCAGAGGCAGACGTTTCTGTGTAGATGCACTCAAAATAAATAAAACAGCAATAAAAAAAAAACATGACACACAAAACCATCAATTGTTACAAGCTGAATCAACATTCAAAATGAGACTTAATCTCTGGCCTTGATGGCTCCATGATTGAGTGAATTGATCTCTCCCTGTCTGTATTATTTGTGTGTTAAACTTCAATAAAAATGTTCATTACAAAATGAGGCTTAGTCTGTCAAAATTGACTGGGTCCTTGTGTCTGATCACACTGACTTGCCTGGTTAGTTCCAGGATGGGAGCTGCCAGGGCTGCTGATATGTGGGCTGGGGCCTGATCTGTGCTTCTTTACAAAAAAGTGGTAAATATCTCCCTTTCTCTTCATTGTTATCTGTCCCTATACAAAATAAGACTGCCTGGTTACACCTTTGTGTTGGGCCAAATCTTAAAACTATTTGCCCACATTCTCGTGCTGTAGCTTCATATCAACTACCAGGTTAGCTCCTATAAAATTAAACTGGATGATGTTGGCTAGTCAGTGCCAAAATAACTTGGCTATGACCTTCAAACAAGCTCCATGGACATTGAAATAATCTCTGGACGTTCATTACAGTTTAGTGTGAAATTCTTGCAAACTGAATTGATTTAAAGTCTCTAAATACACTTACTGTGAAAACTAACTATGGTGTGGTTTTGGATGTGGTTTCCCATATCATCCTAATCTAGTGCTACGTAGCTTCAGGCTAACATTAGAATATAGTCTTTGATAACATTAGCCTACTCAAGCAGTTGAACTATTGAGGCAAAATCTCTTCTCCTCTGAACGTGCTGTCAAATTGTGAATAGTTCAAAACAAAGACTCATCTGGTGTCTGTGTCTCTGTGACTCTGTGACTGTCTGTCTGTCTGTGTCTCTGTCTGTCTGTGTGTCTGTCTGTCTGTCTGTGTGTCTGTCTGTCTATGTCTCTGTCTATCTATCTCTATGACTCTGTCTGTCGTTCTGTCTGTCTGTGTCTCTGTCTGTCTATCTGTGTCTCGGTCTGTCTGGGTGTCAGTCTGTCTGTCTGTATCTCTGTCTCGGTGTCTTCCTGTCTGTCTGGGTGTCTGTCTGGGTCTCAGTCTGTCTTGGTGTCTGTCTGTCTGTCTGGGTGCCTGTCTGTCTGGGTGGATCTCTGTCTGTCTGTGTCTCTGTCTTTCTGGGTGTGTGTCTGTCTACCTGTCTGTCTGTCTCTGTCTTTCTGGATGTCTGTTTGTGTCTCTGTCTGGGTGTCTGTCGGTCTATCTGTTGGTCTGTGTCTGTCTAGGTGTCTGTGTGTATGTCTGTCTGTCTACCTGTCTGTCTGTCTCTGTCTTTCTGGGTGTCTGGGTGTCTGTGTCTCTGTGATCATCTATCTCTTCTAAATCCTTTCTCATAATTTTGTTCTTCATTCCTACCTCATTTTTTGCAGCTTCTATTTTCTCCTTTAACACCTCCGGCTTTGTTATACTAAAACTCCCTTCCTTTGGGAAACCCCACTTCTCAACCGACACGTAAAAAAACGGTACCCATTTATCACCATATTTCTTTTTCATGCTTTGACAACAGTGAGAATCAGGACACTCTCTCACAATCTTGGACCCAGACGACCCCATTTTCCTGAGGAGTCTGCGTACGCCTTTAATCTTAGAAACGTCTACCTAAGATGTCCAGTTCTGCCTAGGTAACTGACTGACCTATCCTGATGTGTTGTATTTTAATCTCTTCCTGAGATTTTCCCTGTAGAGTACTTACTACTTAATACAAACACTATCATTAAATCTCTTACCGGAGATTTTCAGTGTAGAGTCCTTATTACACTTGTCCTAAGATGTGACCAGGATAACATTCTTCTCCATAGTTCAAGGACTGATTGACTCAATCAAAAATTGATCTTTAGCTTCATTTAACAATTGAAAATTAGCTTACCCTGAATTTAGGATGTTTCCTGTTAATTTGAGTTTGTTGGACCTTGAGGTGACAGCTTCTAGGTCCATGGAGAGGGTCCTCCAGTCTCGAATGAACTGAGGTGGAGGTGAGACACATTTGATCAGTCTCAAATGGCCATTCACCTTCCCTGGGTCCTGAGGGATCAGCCTGAGATCCCACTTCTGACACGTTCGTTGCTGAAATTTTCTGGAAAACACCCACCAATGCACAAAAATAAAGATCTTGAGTCAATCAATTTGTCTTTAAAGGTTTTGTCATTTTATTCTTGCAAGAAGAACAGTTCTACAAATGCACAAGACAGTCTGCAGAATATGTTCAGAGTGGGGTAGTCCCACGGTGATTCTTATTCACTTCTAGGAGTATTGCTCATTATTATGATTTACTTATCTGTCACAGGTGGCTATAATGGAATGTACTCATCACTATTAAACCTCACTAACAAGCTCTGCCTGACCGTGTGAACCAAGGTCAAGTTTATACAGCAAACAACTACTGTTACAAACAATTTGCATAATGAGAAATATTTCTAGGTGAAAGGTACTGAGTAAAACCAAACAAGACTATAAAGGCACACAGTTTTATACTCAAAAACTTTTCAGAATATTACTGAGATCAAACATGGCTATATATGGTTATAAAAAAGAACACACAATCATGTAATATAAATTTTCCATTATATTTCCCTCCTTTTGATTATAAAAACACATTAAAAACACATTCAACTTCTGTAAGTAGGGTTAACAGTATGATAATGCTCACAGTTCCTTTGATGCCACAGAGGCCTGTATGTCTGAACGGATGCCATAGCATGTTCTGCGACCTTCACAGCAGTGTGAGTGACCAGGAGGACCTGGAATGGTCCTAACCAGCAATGATGTCTCCAAGACTTTCTCCTCCTTTACCACAACGCAATCTCCAGGCTTAATGTCATGCAGAGGACCTGAGGCAGCTGGAGGTTGTGTACTGGCAACCTGTTGTCTAATGTCACAAAAAGATTTGGTTAAGAATATGTGTTTGTCTCTGTCTGGATGTCTGTATGGCTGTCTCTGTCTTTCTGGATGTCTGCCTGGGTGTCAGTCTGTCTGTCTGTCTGTCTGTGTGGGTGTCTGTCTGGGTGTCAGCCTGTCTGTCTGTGTGGGTGTCTGTCTGTGTGTCAGTCTGTCTGTCTGTGTGGGTATCTGTCTGTCTCTGTCTTTCTGTCTGTCTGTCTGTGTCTCTCTCTTGATGTCTGTCTGGGTATCTGGATGTGTCGGTGTCTGGGTGTCTGTGTCTCTTTCGGTCTGTGTCTGTCTGTCTGCGTGTGTGTCTGGGTATCTGTCTGTCTGCGTGTGTGTCTGGATGTCTGTCTGTCTGCGTGTGTGTCTGGGTGTCCGTCTGTCTGCGTGTGTGTCTGGGTGTCCGTCTGTCTGGGTGGGTATCTACCTGTCTGTCTGTCTGTCTGTCTGTCTGGATCTCTGTCTGGATGTCTGTTTGTCTGTCTCTGTCTGTCTGGGTGGGTATCTATCTGTCTGCGTCTGTCTGTTTGTGTCTCTGTCTGTCTCTGTCTCTGTCTGTGAGTCTGGATGTGTCAGTGTCTGGGTGTCTGTCTGCGTGTGTCTCTTTCGATCTGTGTCTCTGTCTGGATGTCTGTATGTCTGTTTCTGTCTTTCTGGGTGTCTGTCTGGGTGTCAGTCTGTCTGTCTGTCTGTCTGTGTGGGTGTCTAGGTGTCTGTGTCTCTGTCTGTCTGTGTCTCTGTCTGGGTGTCTGGATGTGTCGGTGTCTGTGTCTCTGTCTGTCTGGGTGTCTGTTTGTCTGTCTCTGTCTGTCTGGGTGGGTATCTATCTGTCTGTGTCTGTCTGTGTCTCTGTCCGTCTCTGACTCTGTCTGTCTGTCTGTGTCTCTGTCTGGGTGTCTGGATGTGTCAGTGTCTGTCTGCGTCTGTCTGTCTGTCTGTCTGGGTGTCTATCTCTCTGGGTGTTTGTATCTGTTTGTGTGTGTGTGTGTGTGTTTGTGTGTGTCTGTCTGGGTGCCAGTCTGTCTAGGTGTCTGTCTGTGTCTCTGTCTGTCTGGGTGTCAGTCTGTCTGTCTGGGTGTCAGTCTGTCTGTCTGGGTGTCAGTCTGCCTGTCTGTCTCTGTCTGGTTGACTGCCTGTCTGTGTGGGTGTCTGCCTGTGTCTCAGTCTGTCTAGGTGTCTGTTTGTCTGTGTCTGTTTCTGTCTGTCTGTGTGTCTGTGTGTCTGTCTGTCTGTGTCTCTGTCTCTGCCTGGGTGTCTGTCTGTCTGTCTGGGTCTCTGTCTGTCTGCCTGGGTGGGTATCTATCTATCTGTCTGTGTCTGTGTCTTTGTCTGTCTGGGTGTCTGTCTGTGTGTGTTTCTGTCTGTCTGGGTTTCAAACAAACAAACAAACAAAAAAAAAACTGCATAGTGTAGTTTAACCTTAGTTAAAGTCCATATTGATTCTTTAAACTATGTAGCATTAGTAGTTCTTAGCAGCTCGTTTTGATATCTTTCATCTTTAATTTTCTCACACAGTCATATCACAGATACACATGCCTTTAAGAAAATAAAACTCAAAAGGCTATTGTTTCTGCTAGGAGTATCTCACACATCATAAAACCACAGTGATAAGCATTTCTTCCAAACACCTCACGCTTGTCCAATTGTTGTTGTTGTTTTTTTTTTTAAATCATTCACGTCTGTGAAATGAGCTTGAGCTAACAAGGTTGAAGCTAGCACTGAAAACATAACACACTCACCGGAGACTAGTCATCAAAACATGTTAGTTAGTCATCCTCCTTAATCTTCTGGCAACACAGTATTATCCCGGACAACTTTAAGCTCTTTCGAACAACAATAACATCAAACTTAATCAATATATTTAACATTTACTCCATGTGGTTTCCAAAAGACTGCACTTGTGCTTGCGCTCATCTTGTTTTGTTTTTTCCACTTCCCGCTTCTTCCTCATTTCTACCTCGGATTTTTAGACCCATCAGTGAGCACAATGCGCCACCTTGTGGCGGAACATGCGCTACTACATACAATATCACAACACTTCAAATCAATATACTACATGTTAAATTTATGGGTTACAAGAGCCACAATTCTGCAAGGTGAAACGTCAATGTTACCTGATGAGCAGCCACACACGGTCTGGCCTTTGCACAGGTAACAGCTGCACTAACATTAAAAAACATAATATAAAAAAATAAATAAAATTAGAAGTCTACTGATACACAATAAATGCACAATACCAGCACCCACTCATAGTACATAGTAAGGAATGCATAGGACTTAAAAACTGTACCTGTTTGCTGGTGAAACTCTGATGAAGGCTGCAAAAACCCTCCTGTTACTGCCTCTCTGTTGTGCAGGACAAAGCGTGTGTGAACTGCAATAACACAGTCCTCACAAAGGAATGGGAGAGGCAGGCAGTCCAGACATCATTCTGATCTCACAGTCAGTAGCAGCCAACCCAGACGACGTCTCACAAGTCACTGCTGCGCCCGCTTCTCCATCCTCCAACAACTGAAGGAGTTCCTGACGAAGCACCTCAGTTTCAGGCACTAACAGAAAAAATAAAGAAATAAAGAAACTGTTGCTGAAATTCTCTGGAAAGCACTCACCAACACAAAATAAAGATCTTGAGTCAACCAATTGGTCCTTAAAGGTTTTGTCATTTTATTCTTGCAAGAGGAACAGTTCTACAAATGCACATTACAGTCTGCAAAAAAAGCTCAGGGTGGGGCAGTCCCACGCTGATTCTTATACACTTCTAAGGAGTATTCGTCATTATTATGGTTTGCTTAGCTAACTGTTGCAGGTGGCCACAATGGAATATGCTCATCACTATCAAATCTCACTAACAAGCTCTGCTGGACCGTGTGAACCAAGGTCAAGTTTATACATCAAACAACTACTGCTACAAACAACTTGCATAAATGAGATAAAGATTTCTAAGTGCAAGGTACTGAGTAAAACCAAACGAGACCATAAGACACACAGTGTTATACTTAAAAGCTTTTCAGAATATTAATGAGATCAGACATGGATATATATGGTTAAAAAAGAACACACAATCATGTAATATAAATTTCCTATTACATTTCCTTCCGTTTGATTATAAAAATCACACTATATGCAAAGGATATTAAAAAAAAATCAATTTCTCAACAACATCAACTGTGTCAATTCACGAGGATTCAAAAAACATCATCGTAATGAGAAACTGACCAACTTCATTCAGAAAATGGTATTGTCATTACGAGAGTTGAGATCTGAGTCTGAGTCAAGTAGGGGGGGGTTATAGTCAGGAATGTGGTGGGGAGTTTGCAAGAAATGGCCCACAGTTTGATCCACATATCTCTGAATCAGAGCTTTCATACAGGTGAGCAGGACTGTACAGAAACAGATCGTAAGAGGCATTACTAAAAAGATAGGAATGAGGATTTGGAGAATCAGTGTT
This sequence comes from Sciaenops ocellatus, assembly GCA_033000465.1. Classification (NCBI taxonomy): domain Eukaryota; kingdom Metazoa; phylum Chordata; class Actinopteri; family Sciaenidae; genus Sciaenops; species Sciaenops ocellatus. The sequence goes on along the minus strand of CP136870.1, from coordinate 27,667,398 downwards.
CCCCATGGGCCAAAACGGCCGTAAAGCCAATCCATTGCTGAAACCCCTGCACCATCGGAGGGTTTGAAATGACTGGTAATGGTATTCAGGATATCAACCAATTGTGTGATATTGTCATGAGGATCAGGAGCTAACACACAGCACTGAGAGACAGTCAGATTGAGAGCTTTACACATGCCTCCTTCCAAAGCAAACAGATAATCCAACACCATTTCATGTTTCAGTGTGACTGCCCTGTAACTGTGATCTGCATTGTTAAGAAATTCAATAGCTGCTGTGTTCGCGGTCATGTAGGCAAATAATCAGCAGTGATGTTATCAATGTGATCAGCTAAGAAAGTCACCCCATACCATGGAAAGAGTCCAATACCCCATTTTTTTGCCCAAAGAAATACAATAATGGTAACAATCTTTAGAGGAGGAACCTGCCATGTCCGTTTATGCCGTCTGCTGCCGTTGGTGCTGTTTACTGTAGCATTAAAAAATGTTTCAAGTAGAATAACAGTTAGAGGCTTGCTTCAACCACATTAAACTTTTGGCGCTTTTATCTGTGGACATTTTATTGTTTTTATCCCTCAATATAAAGGTCATTCCTTTTGTTTTAAAGTCTGTGTAAAATCAGAATAATGTTCTGAGTTTGTCAGAACTTTTATTAACCACCCAGCCAAATTTGAATGATTAAAAATATCGACAAGTTTATAAAATTAGGTGTCAAAATCAGGTAAAAATGAACTCTCAGCTCCAGGACTGTGGACTCTGAGTGTGCTAAAGCCACGCCCACTCGTGGGACGACAGAGAAATATAATGGCGCTCTCTAAGCAGCGAAAAGTGGATCGTGAAAATCGAGCTTTCAACCTGGAATGGACAGATTGATTCATGTTCATTGTTCCCACTGGGAGCAGAAACCAGTGTGTCTCATATGTTCAGAGAGCGTGGCGCTTATTAAAAGTGCCAATGTGAAACGCCACTATGAGACAAAACACAAAGTTTTTCATCAAGTCTGAAGTCAGGTCACAGAAAATAAGCAGTCTCACATCCCAATATGATCAATCAATCGTTTTTCTGCTTTTGCACGCTTGAAAATGTCGCTCTCGTTAAACTAGTAAATATGACTTTGGGATTTATTTATTTTATACATTTAGTTTCTGTGGAACCATCAAGTTATGCCGCCATCTTGGTCTAAGCCCACCAAAAGAGTTTTTTGTGTATTAATGAATATTCTATATGTACTTGTGCCTTGAATTGTCCCTTGAGGGACTAATGAAGTATTTTGAATTGAATTCAAATGAACACGAGTCATATAAATGAGTATTGGTTCTCTTACTTTGTGTCTGAAGGTCCAGGTTCATGACTGAAGTTTAGAGGACGACCTTTGGACCGGTCACTCTTCTTAGACAGACAGCTGGATCCTGGAGACTCCGCTCTGTCCTCCTCTTCCTCACAAACATTCATCTTCTGGACTTCAGTCAGTCTGAGAGGTGAAACATGAACACTGACTGTGAGCTCAGGACAAAAGAAGTCTCAAGGGGCACAAACAAGACTGAGAGAACAAGAAGTCTCTCTCACACACACACACACACACACACACACACACACACACACACACACACACACACACACACACACACACACACACACAATTGTGATCATAATAGTAGTCATCAGCAGGACATGGGTCCCCCTCTTTACATTAACAATCTGCGTCACCAAGTGGAAATATTTTCAGCAAGTAAAGCTTAAGCATGCAGGAAATTAGTCAGAGAAATACTTTGGAGTTTATCTAACATAAAAATGTACTGTATGTGTCTATGTAAAAGCCTATACAAACCAGATCATTTTACATCATATTAAGTAGTTATGGAAACACATCTCAAGGGATTAAATACAGAAATACAAGATTAAGTATTATGGCTAACAGTAGATAACTTATAGGTTTAAGTGTAGACCATTTGCACAACAGTCATTTTGACATGAAAAGCTTCTGTTCAATTTAAGTGAAGCTGAATCTGAACCTTTGGCTAATGTGACATGTTTGCTCAACAAGACATATGTGAAAATGGTTTGTTATACTGGGTGTGGTGAAAACGAACATTATACAAAGAGATATTCTGCTGACACGATCACAAATCCTTTCTGTTCATCATCATGACCTTCTGTCTGCAGGATTTCTGAACAGTCTCCCTGATATGAACAACACATTGAGCCCTAATCACTCACTCAATCAAATCAAAGAATCAATAACAAATGGTGCACACACTGTAAGCAAGTGCACCCTTTGCCCGGCTGGCTCAGTCAAACTCTGAGTAGTACCTCAACCATGGGAAGTGATCTGTTTTTGTGTTTACCCTATGATAATACGCAGTGCAGCAAAATATGGACTAAGGTCTTTAAAGAATTATTTACAGAGAAACCGCCTCTGCCCAAAACAAGGTCCAATGAGAGTAGTGACTCATGTACCAATCAGAAAGGATGACGCCCAAAATAACAAACTGATCCAGCGGAGCTTTTGAGTGAAGCTGATCAGACCCACAGCTGTGTAATTTACTTATTCTCTCAAATAAAAGGACAACTCTTGTTTTGATGTCCTTTCTCAAAATAATGAACACGACACTAATCAATGTCATTAGTAGCACCTGTGTTTGTCTTATTCTATCATGTCAGAGTAGCTGCTGTTAAATAGGTTCATAGATAGGTAAGTAATTATGGGCCAACCACTTGTTCCTTTTGGTGCACGATATGTGGTGCTTGATGTGGGAGGTTCAGTGGCATCTCCTCACTGTCTTCCTCCTCAGAGGCAGACGTTTCTGTGTAGATGCACTCAAAATAAATAAAACAGCAATAAAAAAAAAACATGACACACAAAACCATCAATTGTTACAAGCTGAATCAACATTCAAAATGAGACTTAATCTCTGGCCTTGATGGCTCCATGATTGAGTGAATTGATCTCTCCCTGTCTGTATTATTTGTGTGTTAAACTTCAATAAAAATGTTCATTACAAAATGAGGCTTAGTCTGTCAAAATTGACTGGGTCCTTGTGTCTGATCACACTGACTTGCCTGGTTAGTTCCAGGATGGGAGCTGCCAGGGCTGCTGATATGTGGGCTGGGGCCTGATCTGTGCTTCTTTACAAAAAAGTGGGAAATATCTCCCTTTCTCTTCATTGTTATCTGTCCCTATACAAAATAAGACTGCCTGGTTACACCTTTGTGTTGGGCCAAATCTTAAAACTATTTGCCCACATTCTCGTGCTGTAGCTTCATATCAACTACCAGGTTAGCTCCTATAAAATTAAACTGGATGATGTTGGCTAGTCAGTGCCAAAATAACTTGGCTATGACCTTCAAACAAGCTCCATGGACATTGAAATAATCTCTGGACGTTCATTACAGTTTAGTGTGAAATTCTTGCAAACTGAATTGATTTAAAGTCTCTAAATACACTTACTGTGAAAACTAACTATGTGGTTTTGGATGTGGTTTCCCATATCATCCTAATCTAGTGCTACGTAGCTTCAGGCTAACATTAGAATATAGTCTTTGATAACATTAGCCTACTCAAGCAGTTGAACTATTGAGGCAAAATCTCTTCTCCTCTGAACGTGCTGTCAAATTGTGAATAGTTCAAAACAAAGACTCATCTGGTGTCTGTGTCTCTGTGACTCTGTGACTGTCTGTCTGTCTGTGTCTCTGTCTGTCTGTGTGTCTGTCTGTCTGTCTGTGTGTCTGTCTGTCTATGTCTCTGTCTATCTATCTCTATGACTCTGTCTGTCGTTCTGTCTGTCTGTGTCTCTGTCTGTCTATCTGTGTCTCGGTCTGTCTGGGTGTCAGTCTGTCTGTCTGTATCTCTGTCTCGGTGTCTTCCTGTCTGTCTTGGTGTCTGTCTGTCTGTCTGGGTGCCTGTCTGTCTGGGTGGATGTCTGTCTGTCTGTGTCTCTGTCTTTCTGGGTGTGTGTCTGTCTACCTGTCTGTCTGTCTCTGTCTTTCTGGATGTCTGTTTGTGTCTCTGTCTGGGTGTCTGTCGGTCTATCTGTTGGTCTGTGTCTGTCTAGGTGTCTGTGTGTATGTCTGTCTGTCTACCTGTCTGTCTGTCTCTGTCTTTCTGGGTGTCTGGGTGTCTGTGTCTCTGTGATCATCTATCTCTTCTAAATCCTTTCTCATAATTTTGTTCTTCATTCCTACCTCATTTTTTGCAGCTTCTATTTTCTCCTTTAACACCTCCGGCTTTGTTATACTAAAACTCCCTTCCTTTGGGAAACCCCACTTCTCAACCGACACGTAAAAAAACGGTACCCATTTATCACCATATTTCTTTTTCATGCTTTGACAACAGTGAGAATCAGGACACTCTCTCACAATCTTGGACCCAGACGACCCCATTTTCCTGAGGAGTCTGCGTACGCCTTTAATCTTAGAAACGTCTACCTAAGATGTCCAGTTCTGCCTAGGTAACTGACTGACCTATCCTGATGTGTTGTATTTTAATCTCTTCCTGAGATTTTCCCTGTAGAGTACTTACTACTTAATACAAACACTATCATTAAATCTCTTACCGGAGATTTTCAGTGTAGAGTCCTTATTACACTTGTCCTAAGATGTGACCAGGATAACATTCTTCTCCATAGTTCAAGGACTGATTGACTCAATCAAAAATTGATCTTTAGCTTCATTTAACAATTGAAAATTAGCTTACCCTGAATTTAGGATGTTTCCTGTTAATTTGAGTTTGTTGGACCTTGAGGTGACAGCTTCTAGGTCCATGGAGAGGGTCCTCCAGTCTCGAATGAACTGAGGTGGAGGTGAGACACATTTGATCAGTCTCAAATGGCCATTCACCTTCCCTGGGTCCTGAGGGATCAGCCTGAGATCCCACTTCTGACACGTTCGTTGCTGAAATTTTCTGGAAAACACCCACCAATGCACAAAAATAAAGATCTTGAGTCAATCAATTTGTCTTTAAAGGTTTTGTCATTTTATTCTTGCAAGAAGAACAGTTCTACAAATGCACAAGACAGTCTGCAGAATATGTTCAGAGTGGGGTAGTCCCACGGTGATTCTTATTCACTTCTAGGAGTATTGCTCATTATTATGATTTACTTATCTGTCACAGGTGGCTATAATGGAATGTACTCATCACTATTAAACCTCACTAACAAGCTCTGCCTGACCGTGTGAACCAAGGTCAAGTTTATACAGCAAACAACTACTGTTACAAACAATTTGCATAATGAGAAATATTTCTAGGTGAAAGGTACTGAGTAAAACCAAACAAGACTATAAAGGCACACAGTTTTATACTCAAAAACTTTTCAGAATATTACTGAGATCAAACATGGCTATATATGGTTATAAAAAAGAACACACAATCATGTAATATAAATTTTCCATTATATTTCCCTCCTTTTGATTATAAAAACACATTAAAAACACATTCAACTTCTGTAAGTAGGGTTAACAGTATGATAATGCTCACAGTTCCTTTGATGCCACAGAGGCCTGTATGTCTGAACGGATGCCATAGCATGTTCTGCGACCTTCACAGCAGTGTGAGTGACCAGGAGGACCTGGAATGGTCCTAACCAGCAATGATGTCTCCAAGACTTTCTCCTCCTTTACCACAACGCAATCTCCAGGCTTAATGTCATGCAGAGGACCTGAGGCAGCTGGAGGTTGTGTACTGGCAACCTGTTGTCTAATGTCACAAAAAGATTTGGTTAAGAATATGTGTTTGTCTCTGTCTGGATGTCTGTATAGCAGTCTCTGTCTTTCTGGATGTCTGCCTGGGTGTCAGTCTGTCTGTCTGTCTGTCTGTGTGGGTGTCTGTCTGGGTGTCAGCCTGTCTGTCTGTGTGGGTGTCTGTCTGTGTGTCAGTCTGTCTGTCTGTGTGGGTATCTGTCTGTCTCTGTCTTTCTGTCTGTCTGTCTGTGTCTCTCTCTTGATGTCTGTCTGGGTATCTGGATGTGTCGGTGTCTGGGTGTCTGTGTCTCTTTCGGTCTGTGTCTCTGTCTGTCTGCGTGTGTGTCTGGGTATCTGTCTGTCTGCGTGTGTGTCTGGATGTCTGTCTGTCTGCGTGTGTGTCTGGGTGTCCGTCTGTCTGCGTGTGTGTCTGGGTGTCCGTCTGTCTGCGTGTGTGTCTACCTGTCTGTCTGTCTGTCTGTCTGTGTTTCTGAGTCTCTGTCTGTCTGGGTGTCTGTCTGTCTGGATCTCTGTCTGGATGTCTGTTTGTCTGTCTGCGTCTGTCTGTTTGTGTCTCTGTCTGTCTCTGTCTCTGTCTGTGAGTCTGGATGTGTCAGTGTCTGGGTGTCTGTCTGCATGTGTCTCTTTCGATCTGTGTCTCTGTCTGTCTGTGTCTCTGTCTGGATGTCTGTATGTCTGTTTCTGTCTTTCTGGGTGTCAGTCTGTCTGTCTGTCTGTGTGGGTGTCTAGGTGTCTGTGTCTCTGTCTGTCTGTGTCTCTGTCTGGGTGTCTGGATGTGTCGGTGTCTGTGTCTCTGTCTGTCTGGGTGTCTGTTTGTCTGTCTCTGTCTGTCTGGGTGGGTATCTATCTGTCTGTGTCTGTCTGTGTCTCTGTCCGTCTCTGACTCTGTCTGTCTGTCTGTGTCTCTGTCTGGGTGTCTGGATGTGTCAGTGTCTGTCTGCGTCTCTGTCTGTCTGTCTGGGTGTCTATCTCTCTGGGTGTTTGTATCTGTTTGTGTGTGTGTGTGTGTGTGTGTGTGTGTGTGTGTATGTGTGTGTGTGTGTGTTTGTGTGTGTCTGTCTGGGTGCCAGTCTGTCTAGGTGTCTGTCTGTGTCTCTGTCTGTCTGGGTGTCAGTCTGCCTGTCTGTCTCTGTCTGGTTGACTGCCTGTCTGTGTGGGTGTCTGCCTGTGTCTCAGTCTGTCTAGGTGTCTGTTTGTCTGTGTCTGTTTCTGTCTGTCTGTGTGTCTGTGTGTCTGTCTGTCTGTCTGTCTGTGTCTCTGTCTCTGCCTGGGTGTCTGTCTGTCTGTCTGGGTCTCTGTCTGTCTGCCTGGGTGGGTATCTATCTATCTGTCTGTGTCTGTGTCTTTGTCTGTCTGGGTGTCTGTCTGTGTGTGTTTCTGTCTGTCTGGGTTTCTGTCTGTCTGAGTCTCTGTCTGTCTGGGTTTCAAACAAACAAACAAAAAAAAAAACTGCATAGTGTAGTTTAACCTTAGTTAAAGTCCATATTGATTCTTTAAACTATGCAGCATTAGTAGTTCTTAGCAGCTCGTTTTGATATCTTTCATCTTTAATTTTCTCACACAGTCATATCACAGATACACATGCCTTTAAGAAAATAAAACTCAAAAGGCTATTGTTTCTGCTAGGAGTATCTCACACATCATAAAACCACAGTGATAAGCATTTCTTCCAAACACCTCACGCTTGTCCAATTGTTGTTGTTTTTTTTTTTTTTAAATCATTCACGTCTGTGAAATGAGCTTGAGCTAACAAGGTTGAAGCTAGCACTGAAAACATAACACACTCACTGGAGACTAGTCATCAAAACATGTTAGTTAGTCATCCTCCTTAATCTTCTGGCAACACAGTATTATCCCGGACAACTTTAAGCTCTTTCGAACAACAATAACATCAAACTTAATCAATATATTTAACATTTACTCCATGTGGTTTCCAAAAGACTGCACTTGTGCTTGTGCTCATCTTGTTTTGTTTTTTCCACTTCCCGCTTCTTCCTCATTTCTACCTCGGATTTTTAGACCCATCAGTGAGCACAATGCGCCACCTTGTGGCGGAACATGCGCTACTACATACAATATCACAACACTTCAAATCAATATACTACATGTTAAATTTATGGGTTACAAGAGCCACAATTCTGCCAGGTGAAACGTCAATGTTACCTGATGAGCAGCCACACACGGTCTGGCCTTTGCACAGGTAACAGCTGCACTAACATTAAAAAACATAATATAAAAAAATAAATAAAATTAGAAGTCTACTGATACACAATAAATGCACAATACCAGCACCCACTCATAGTACATAGTAAGGAATGCATAGGACTTAAAAACTGTACCTGTTTGCTGGTGAAACTCTGATGAAGGCTGCAAAAACCCTCCTGTTACTGCCTCTCTGTTGTGCAGGACAAAGCGTGTGTGAACTGCAATAACACAGTCCTCACAAAGGAATGGGAGAGGCAGGCAGTCCAGACATCATTCTGATCTCACAGTCAGTAGCAGCCAACTCAGACGACGTCTCACAAGTCACTGCTGCGCCCGCTTCTCCATCCTCCAACAACTGAAGGAGTTCCTGACGAAGCACCTCAGTTTCAGGCACTAACAGAAAAAATAAAGAAATAAAGAAACTGTTGCTGAAATTCTCTGGAAAGCACTCACCAACACAAAATAAAGATCTTGAGTCAACCAATTGGTCCTTAAAGGTTTTGTCATTTTATTCTTGCAAGAGGAACAGTTCTACAAATGCACATTACAGTCTGCAAAAAAAGCTCAGGGTGGGGCAGTCCCACGCTGATTCTTATACACTTCTAAGGAGTATTCGTCATTATTATGGTTTGCTTAGCTAACTGTTGCAGGTGGCCACAATGGAATATGCTCATCACTATCAAATCTCACTAACAAGCTCTGCTGGACCGTGTGAACCAAGGTCAAGTTTATACATCAAACAACTACTGCTACAAACAACTTGCATAAATGAGATAAAGATTTCTAAGTGCAAGGTACTGAGTAAAACCAAACGAGACCATAAGACACACAGTGTTATACTTAAAAGCTTTTCAGAATATTAATGAGATCAGACATGGATATATATGGTTAAAAAAGAACACACAATCATGTAATATAAATTTCCTATTACATTTCCTTCCGTTTGATTATAAAAATCACACTATATGCAAAGGATATTAAAAAAAAATCAATTTCTCAACAACATCAACTGTGTCAATTCACGAGGATTCAAAAAACATCATCGTAATGAGAAACTGACCAACTTCATTCAGAAAATGGTATTGCCATTACGAGAGTTGAGATCTGAGTCTGAGTCAAGTAGGGTGGGGTTATAGTCAGGAATGTGGTGGGGAGTTTGCAAGAAATGGCCCACAGTTTGATCCACATATCTCTGAATCAGAGCTTTCATACAGGTGAGCAGGACTGTACAGAAACAGATCGTAAGAGGCATTACTAAAAAGATAGGAATGAGGATTTGGAGAATCAGTGTTCCCCATGGGCCAAAACGGCCGTAAAGCCAATCCATTGCTGAAACCCCTGCACCATCGGAGGGTTTGAAATGACTGGTAATGGTATTCAGGATATCAACCAATTGTGTGATATTGTCATGAGGATCAGGAGCTAACACACAGCACTGAGAGACAGTCAGATTGAGAGCTTTACACATGCCTCCTTCCAAAGCAAACAGATAATCCAACACCATTTCATGTTTCAGTGTGACTGCCCTGTAACTGTGATCTGCATTGTTAAGAAATTCAATAGCTGCTGTGTTCGCGGTCATGTAGGCAAATAATCAGCAGTGATGTTATCAATGTGATCAGCTAAGAAAGTCACCCCATACCATGGAAAGAGTCCAATACCCCATTTTTTTGCCCAAAGAAATACAATAATGGTAACAATCTTTAGAGGAGGAACCTGCCATGTCCGTTTATGCCGTCTGCTGCCGTTGGTGCTGTTTACTGTAGCATTAAAAAATGTTTCAAGTAGAATAACAGTTAGAGGCTTGCTTCAACCACATTAAACTTTTGGCGCTTTTATCTGTGGACATTTTATTGTTTTTATCCCTCAATATAAAGGTCATTCCTTTTGTTTTAAAGTCTGTGTAAAATCAGAATAATGTTCTGAGTTTGTCAGAACTTTTATTAACCACCCAGCCAAATTTGAATGATTAAAAATATCGACAAGTTTATAAAATTAGGTGTCAAAATCAGGTAAAAATGAACTCTCAGCTCCAGGACTGTGGACTCTGAGTGTGCTAAAGCCACGCCCACTCGTGGGACGACAGAGAAATATAATGGCGCTCTCTAAGCAGCGAAAAGTGGATCGTGAAAATCGAGCTTTCAACCTGGAATGGACAGATTGATTCATGTTCATTGTTCCCACTGGGAGCAGAAACCAGTGTGTCTCATATGTTCAGAGAGCGTGGCGCTTATTAAAAGTGCCAATGTGAAACGCCACTATGAGACAAAACACAAAGTTTTTCATCAAGTCTGAAGTCAGGTCACAGAAAATAAGCAGTCTCACATCCCAATATGATCAATCAATCGTTTTTCTGCTTTTGCACGCTTGAAAATGTCGCTCTCGTTAAACTAGTAAATATGACTTTGGGATTTATTTATTTTATACATTTAGTTTCTGTGGAACCATCAAGTTATGCCGCCATCTTGGTCTAAGCCCACCAAAAGAGTTTTTTGTGTATTAATGAATATTCTATATGTACTTGTGCCTTGAATTGTCCCTTGAGGGACTAATGAAGTATTTTGAATTGAATTCAAATGAACACGAGTCATATAAATGAGTATTGGTTCTCTTACTTTGTGTCTGAAGGTCCAGGTTCATGACTGAAGTTTAGAGGACGACCTTTGGACCGGTCACTCTTCTTAGACAGACAGCTGGATCCTGGAGACTCCGCTCTGTCCTCCTCTTCCTCACAAACATTCATCTTCTGGACTTCAGTCAGTCTGAGAGGTGAAACATGAACACTGACTGTGAGCTCAGGACAAAAGAAGTCTCAAGGGGCACAAACAAGACTGAGAGAACAAGAAGTCTCTCTCACACACACACACACACACACACACACACACACACACACACACACACACACACACAATTGTGATCATAATAGTAGTCATCAGCAGGACATGGGTCCCCCTCTTTACATTAACAATCTGCGTCACCAAGTGGAAATATTTTCAGCAAGTAAAGCTTAAGCATGCAGGAAATTAGTCAGAGAAATACTTTGGAGTTTATCTAACATAAAAATGTACTGTATGTGTCTATGTAAAAGCCTATACAAACCAGATCATTTTACATCATATTAAGTAGTTATGGAAACACATCTCAAGGGATTAAATACAGAAATACAAGATTAAGTATTATGGCTAACAGTAGATAACTTATAGGTTTAAGTGTAGACCATTTGCACAACAGTCATTTTGACATGAAAAGCTTCTGTTCAATTTAAGTGAAGCTGAATCTGAACCTTTGGCTAATGTGACATGTTTGCTCAACAAGACATATGTGAAAATGGTTTGTTATACTGGGTGTGGTGAAAACGAACATTATACAAAAAGATATTCTGCTGACACGATCACAAATCCTTTCTGTTCATCATCATGACCTTCTGTCTGCAGGATTTCTGAACAGTCTCCCTGATATGAACAACACATTGAGCCCTAATCACTCACTCAATCAAATCAAAGAATCAATAACAAATGGTGCACACACTGTAAGCAAGTGCACCCTTTGCCCGGCTGGCTCAGTCAAACTCTGAGTAGTACCTCAACCATGGGAAGTGATCTGTTTTTGTGTTTACCCTATGATAATACGCAGTGCAGCAAAATATGGACTAAGGTCTTTAAAGAATTATTTACAGAGAAACCGCCTCTGCCCAAAACAAGGTCCAATGAGAGTAGTGACTCATGTACCAATCAGAAAGGATGACGCCCAAAATAACAAACTGATCCAGCGGAGCTTTTGAGTGAAGCTGATCAGACCCACAGCTGTGTAATTTACTTATTCTCTCAAATAAAAGGACAACTCTTGTTTTGATGTCCTTTCTCAAAATAATGAACACGACACTAATCAATGTCATTAGTAGCACCTGTGTTTGTCTTATTCTATCATGTCAGAATAGCTGCTGTTAAATAGGTTCATAGATAGGTAAGTAATTATGGGCCAACCACTTGTTCCTTTTGGTGCACGATATGTGGTGCTTGATGTGGGAGGTTCAGTGGCATCTCCTCACTGTCTTCCTCCTCAGAGGCAGACGTTTCTGTGTAGATGCACTCAAAATAAATAAAACAGCAATAAAAAAAAAACATGACACACAAAACCATCAATTGTTACAAGCTGAATCAACATTCAAAATGAGACTTAATCTCTGGCCTTGATGGCTCCATGATTGAGTGAATTGATCTCTCCCTGTCTGTATTATTTGTGTGTTAAACTTCAATAAAAATGTTCATTACAAAATGAGGCTTAGTCTGTCAAAATTGACTGGGTCCTTGTGTCTGATCACACTGACTTGCCTGGTTAGTTCCAGGATGGGAGCTGCCAGGGCTGCTGATATGTGGGCTGGGGCCTGATCTGTGCTTCTTTACAAAAAAGTGGTAAATATCTCCCTTTCTCTTCATTGTTATCTGTCCCTATACAAAATAAGACTGCCTGGTTACACCTTTGTGTTGGGCCAAATCTTAAAACTATTTGCCCACATTCTCGTGCTGTAGCTTCATATCAACTACCAGGTTAGCTCCTATAAAATTAAACTGGATGATGTTGGCTAGTCAGTGCCAAAATAACTTGGCTATGACCTTCAAACAAGCTCCATGGACATTGAAATAATCTCTGGACGTTCATTACAGTTTAGTGTGAAATTCTTGCAAACTGAATTGATTTAAAGTCTCTAAATACACTTACTGTGAAAACTAACTATGGTGTGGTTTTGGATGTGGTTTCCCATATCATCCTAATCTAGTGCTACGTAGCTTCAGGCTAACATTAGAATATAGTCTTTGATAACATTAGCCTACTCAAGCAGTTGAACTATTGAGGCAAAATCTCTTCTCCTCTGAACGTGCTGTCAAATTGTGAATAGTTCAAAACAAAGACTCATCTGGTGTCTGTGTCTCTGTGACTCTGTGACTGTCTGTCTGTCTGTGTCTCTGTCTGTCTGTGTGTCTGTCTGTCTGTCTGTGTGTCTGTCTGTCTATGTCTCTGTCTATCTATCTCTATGACTCTGTCTGTCGTTCTGTCTGTCTGTGTCTCTGTCTGTCTATCTGTGTCTCGGTCTGTCTGGGTGTCAGTCTGTCTGTCTGTATCTCTGTCTCGGTGTCTTCCTGTCTGTCTGGGTGTCTGTCTGTGTCTCAGTCTGTCTTGGTGTCTGTCTGTCTGTCTGGGTGCCTGTCTGTCTGGGTGGATGTCTGTCTGTCTGTGTCTCTGTCTTTCTGGGTGTGTGTCTGTCTACCTGTCTGTCTCTGTCTTTCTGGATGTCTGTTTGTGTCTCTGTCTGGGTGTCTGTCGGTCTATCTGTTGGTCTGTGTCTGTCTAGGTGTCTGTGTGTATGTCTGTCTGTCTACCTGTCTGTCTGTCTCTGTCTTTCTGGGTGTCTGGGTGTCTGTGTCTCTGTGATCATCTATCTCTTCTAAATCCTTTCTCATAATTTTGTTCTTCATTCCTACCTCATTTTTTGCAGCTTCTATTTTCTCCTTTAACACCTCCGGCTTTGTTATACTAAAACTCCCTTCCTTTGGGAAACCCCACTTCTCAACCGACACGTAAAAAAACGGTACCCATTTATCACCATATTTCTTTTTCATGCTTTGACAACAGTGAGAATCAGGACACTCTCTCACAATCTTGGACCCAGACGACCCCATTTTCCTGAGGAGTCTGCGTACGCCTTTAATCTTAGAAACGTCTACCTAAGATGTCCAGTTCTGCCTAGGTAACTGACTGACCTATCCTGATGTGTTGTATTTTAATCTCTTCCTGAGATTTTCCCTGTAGAGTACTTACTACTTAATACAAACACTATCATTAAATCTCTTACCGGAGATTTTCAGTGTAGAGTCCTTATTACACTTGTCCTAAGATGTGACCAGGATAACATTCTTCTCCATAGTTCAAGGACTGATTGACTCAATCAAAAATTGATCTTTAGCTTCATTTAACAATTGAAAATTAGCTTACCCTGAATTTAGGATGTTTCCTGTTAATTTGAGTTTGTTGGACCTTGAGGTGACAGCTTCTAGGTCCATGGAGAGGGTCCTCCAGTCTCGAATGAACTGAGGTGGAGGTGAGACACATTTGATCAGTCTCAAATGGCCATTCACCTTCCCTGGGTCCTGAGGGATCAGCCTGAGATCCCACTTCTGACACGTTCGTTGCTGAAATTTTCTGGAAAACACCCACCAATGCACAAAAATAAAGATCTTGAGTCAATCAATTTGTCTTTAAAGGTTTTGTCATTTTATTCTTGCAAGAAGAACAGTTCTACAAATGCACAAGACAGTCTGCAGAATATGTTCAGAGTGGGGTAGTCCCACGGTGATTCTTATTCACTTCTAGGAGTATTGCTCATTATTATGATTTACTTATCTGTCACAGGTGGCTATAATGGAATGTACTCATCACTATTAAACCTCACTAACAAGCTCTGCCTGACCGTGTGAACCAAGGTCAAGTTTATACAGCAAACAACTACTGTTACAAACAATTTGCATAATGAGAAATATTTCTAGGTGAAAGGTACTGAGTAAAACCAAACAAGACTATAAAGGCACACAGTTTTATACTCAAAAACTTTTCAGAATATTACTGAGATCAAACATGGCTATATATGGTTATAAAAAAGAACACACAATCATGTAATATAAATTTTCCATTATATTTCCCTCCTTTTGATTATAAAAACACATTAAAAACACATTCAACTTCTGTAAGTAGGGTTAACAGTATGATAATGCTCACAGTTCCTTTGATGCCACAGAGGCCTGTATGTCTGAACGGATGCCATAGCATGTTCTGCGACCTTCACAGCAGTGTGAGTGACCAGGAGGACCTGGAATGGTCCTAACCAGCAATGATGTCTCCAAGACTTTCTCCTCCTTTACCACAACGCAATCTCCAGGCTTAATGTCATGCAGAGGACCTGAGGCAGCTGGAGGTTGTGTACTGGCAACCTGTTGTCTAATGTCACAAAAAGATTTGGTTAAGAATATGTGTTTGTCTCTGTCTGGATGTCTGTATAGCAGTCTCTGTCTTTCTGGATGTCTGCCTGGGTGTCAGTCTGTCTGTCTGTCTGTCTGTGTGGGTGTCTGTCTGGGTGTCAGCCTGTCTGTCTGTGTGGGTGTCTGTCTGTGTGTCAGTCTGTCTGTCTGTGTGGGTATCTGTCTGTCTCTGTCTTTCTGTCTGTCTGTCTGTGTCTCTCTCTTGATGTCTGTCTGGGTATCTGGATGTGTCGGTGTCTGGGTGTCTGTGTCTCTTTCGGTCTGTGTCTCTGTCTGTCTGCGTGTGTGTCTGGGTATCTGTCTGTCTGCGTGTGTGTCTGGATGTCTGTCTGTCTGCGTGTGTGTCTGGGTGTCCGTCTGTCTGCGTGTGTGTCTGGGTGTCCGTCTGTCTGCGTGTGTGTCTACCTGTCTGTCTGTCTGTCTGTCTGTGTTTCTGAGTCTCTGTCTGTCTGGGTGTCTGTCTGTCTGGATCTCTGTCTGGATGTCTGTTTGTCTGTCTGCGTCTGTCTGTTTGTGTCTCTGTCTGTCTCTGTCTCTGTCTGTGAGTCTGGATGTGTCAGTGTCTGGGTGTCTGTCTGCGTGTGTCTCTTTCGATCTGTGTCTCTGTCTGTCTGTGTCTCTGTCTGGATGTCTGTATGTCTGTTTCTGTCTTTCTGGGTGTCAGTCTGTCTGTCTGTCTGTGTGGGTGTCTAGGTGTCTGTGTCTCTGTCTGTCTGTGTCTCTGTCTGGGTGTCTGGATGTGTCGGTGTCTGTGTCTCTGTCTGTCTGGGTGTCTGTTTGTCTGTCTCTGTCTGTCTGGGTGGGTATCTATCTGTCTGTGTCTGTCTGTGTCTCTGTCCGTCTCTGACTCTGTCTGTCTGTCTGTGTCTCTGTCTGGGTGTCTGGATGTGTCAGTGTCTGTCTGCGTCTCTGTCTGTCTGTCTGGGTGTCTATCTCTCTGGGTGTTTGTATCTGTTTGTGTGTGTGTGTGTGTGTGTGTGTGTGTGTGTGTGTATGTGTGTGTGTGTGTGTTTGTGTGTGTCTGTCTGGGTGCCAGTCTGTCTAGGTGTCTGTCTGTGTCTCTGTCTGTCTGGGTGTCAGTCTGCCTGTCTGTCTCTGTCTGGTTGACTGCCTGTCTGTGTGGGTGTCTGCCTGTGTCTCAGTCTGTCTAGGTGTCTGTTTGTCTGTGTCTGTTTCTGTCTGTCTGTGTGTCTGTGTGTCTGTCTGTCTGTCTGTCTGTGTCTCTGTCTCTGCCTGGGTGTCTGTCTGTCTGTCTGGGTCTCTGTCTGTCTGCCTGGGTGGGTATCTATCTATCTGTCTGTGTCTGTGTCTTTGTCTGTCTGGGTGTCTGTCTGTGTGTGTTTCTGTCTGTCTGGGTTTCTGTCTGTCTGAGTCTCTGTCTGTCTGGGTTTCAAACAAACAAACAAAAAAAAAAACTGCATAGTGTAGTTTAACCTTAGTTAAAGTCCATATTGATTCTTTAAACTATGCAGCATTAGTAGTTCTTAGCAGCTCGTTTTGATATCTTTCATCTTTAATTTTCTCACACAGTCATATCACAGATACACATGCCTTTAAGAAAATAAAACTCAAAAGGCTATTGTTTCTGCTAGGAGTATCTCACACATCATAAAACCACAGTGATAAGCATTTCTTCCAAACACCTCACGCTTGTCCAATTGTTGTTGTTGTTTTTTTTTTTTTTAAATCATTCACGTCTGTGAAATGAGCTTGAGCTAACAAGGTTGAAGCTAGCACTGAAAACATAACACACTCACTGGAGACTAGTCATCAAAACATGTTAGTTAGTCATCCTCCTTAATCTTCTGGCAACACAGTATTATCCCGGACAACTTTAAGCTCTTTCGAACAACAATAACATCAAACTTAATCAATATATTTAACATTTACTCCATGTGGTTTCCAAAAGACTGCACTTGTGCTTGTGCTCATCTTGTTTTGTTTTTTCCACTTCCCGCTTCTTCCTCATTTCTACCTCGGATTTTTAGACCCATCAGTGAGCACAATGCGCCACCTTGTGGCGGAACATGCGCTACTACATACAATATCACAACACTTCAAATCAATATACTACATGTTAAATTTATGGGTTACAAGAGCCACAATTCTGCCAGGTGAAACGTCAATGTTACCTGATGAGCAGCCACACACGGTCTGGCCTTTGCACAGGTAACAGCTGCACTAACATTAAAAAACATAATATAAAAAAATAAATAAAATTAGAAGTCTACTGATACACAATAAATGCACAATACCAGCACCCACTCATAGTACATAGTAAGGAATGCATAGGACTTAAAAACTGTACCTGTTTGCTGGTGAAACTCTGATGAAGGCTGCAAAAACCCTCCTGTTACTGCCTCTCTGTTGTGCAGGACAAAGCGTGTGTGAACTGCAATAACACAGTCCTCACAAAGGAATGGGAGAGGCAGGCAGTCCAGACATCATTCTGATCTCACAGTCAGTAGCAGCCAACTCAGACGACGTCTCACAAGTCACTGCTGCGCCCGCTTCTCCATCCTCCAACAACTGAAGGAGTTCCTGACGAAGCACCTCAGTTTCAGGCACTAACAGAAAAAATAAAGAAATAAAGAAACTGTTGCTGAAATTCTCTGGAAAGCACTCACCAACACAAAATAAAGATCTTGAGTCAACCAATTGGTCCTTAAAGGTTTTGTCATTTTATTCTTGCAAGAGGAACAGTTCTACAAATGCACATTACAGTCTGCAAAAAAAGCTCAGGGTGGGGCAGTCCCACGCTGATTCTTATACACTTCTAAGGAGTATTCGTCATTATTATGGTTTGCTTAGCTAACTGTTGCAGGTGGCCACAATGGAATATGCTCATCACTATCAAATCTCACTAACAAGCTCTGCTGGACCGTGTGAACCAAGGTCAAGTTTATACATCAAACAACTACTGCTACAAACAACTTGCATAAATGAGATAAAGATTTCTAAGTGCAAGGTACTGAGTAAAACCAAACGAGACCATAAGACACACAGTGTTATACTTAAAAGCTTTTCAGAATATTAATGAGATCAGACATGGATATATATGGTTAAAAAAGAACACACAATCATGTAATATAAATTTCCTATTACATTTCCTTCCGTTTGATTATAAAAATCACACTATATGCAAAGGATATTAAAAAAAAATCAATTTCTCAACAACATCAACTGTGTCAATTCACGAGGATTCAAAAAACATCATCGTAATGAGAAACTGACCAACTTCATTCAGAAAATGGTATTGCCATTACGAGAGTTGAGATCTGAGTCTGAGTCAAGTAGGGTGGGGTTATAGTCAGGAATGTGGTGGGGAGTTTGCAAGAAATGGCCCACAGTTTGATCCACATATCTCTGAATCAGAGCTTTCATACAGGTGAGCAGGACTGTACAGAAACAGATCGTAAGAGGCATTACTAAAAAGATAGGAATGAGGATTTGGAGAATCAGTGTTCCCCATGGGCCAAAACGGCCGTAAAGCCAATCCATTGCTGAAACCCCTGCACCATCGGAGGGTTTGAAATGACTGGTAATGGTATTCAGGATATCAACCAATTGTGTGATATTGTCATGAGGATCAGGAGCTAACACACAGCACTGAGAGACAGTCAGATTGAGAGCTTTACACATGCCTCCTTCCAAAGCAAACAGATAATCCAACACCATTTCATGTTTCAGTGTGACTGCCCTGTAACTGTGATCTGCATTGTTAAGAAATTCAATAGCTGCTGTGTTCGCGGTCATGTAGGCAAATAATCAGCAGTGATGTTATCAATGTGATCAGCTAAGAAAGTCACCCCATACCATGGAAAGAGTCCAATACCCCATTTTTTTGCCCAAAGAAATACAATAATGGTAACAATCTTTAGAGGAGGAACCTGCCATGTCCGTTTATGCCGTCTGCTGCCGTTGGTGCTGTTTACTGTAGCATTAAAAAATGTTTCAAGTAGAATAACAGTTAGAGGCTTGCTTCAACCACATTAAACTTTTGGCGCTTTTATCTGTGGACATTTTATTGTTTTTATCCCTCAATATAAAGGTCATTCCTTTTGTTTTAAAGTCTGTGTAAAATCAGAATAATGTTCTGAGTTTGTCAGAACTTTTATTAACCACCCAGCCAAATTTGAATGATTAAAAATATCGACAAGTTTATAAAATTAGGTGTCAAAATCAGGTAAAAATGAACTCTCAGCTCCAGGACTGTGGACTCTGAGTGTGCTAAAGCCACGCCCACTCGTGGGACAACAGAGAACTATAATGGTGCTCTCTAAGCAGCGAAAAGTGGATTGTGAAAATCGAGCTTTCAACCTGGAATGGACAGACTGATTCATGTTCATTGTTCCCACTGGGAGCAGAAACCAGTGTGTCTCATATGTTCAGAGAGCGTGGCGCTTATTAAAAGTGCCAATGTGAAACGCCACTATGAGACAAAACACAAAGTTTTTCATCAAGTCTGAAGTCAGGTCACAGAAAATAAGCAGTCTCACATCCCAATATGTTCAATCAATCAGGATCATGAGCCATTCATTCACTGCTAGATGTAGAGTTCGATGTTAAGTGACAATAAATATTGTTCAAACTTTATTTCATTTAACAGTCACGTGCAGATGTTGATACAATCACGAGGCTACTTCAATATCACACTAATTCATAACGCAACTTTGACATTATGATGTCCCGGACCTTCGCTTGAGGACATTTTCTCTAACTCTAACCTCTTCAGATTTAAGTTGAATCCTCCTGGTCTATCCCGTCCATCTAATGAACTCCACTGAGCTGGCCTACTCCTTGTTCTCAGTTCTTAGCTCGTTTTTCTGCTTTTGCACGCTTGAAAATGTCGCTCTCATTAAACTAGTAAATATAACTTTGGGATTTATTTATTTTATACATTTAGTTTGTGTGGAACCATCAAGTTATGCCGCCATCTTGGTCTAAGTGTATTAATGAATATTCTATGTGTACTTGTGCCTTGAATTGTCCCTTGAGGGACTAATGAAGTATTTTGAATTGAATTCAAATGATTGGGCAGAGGTAAGTGAACACGAGTCATATAAATGAGTATCAGTTCTCTTACTTTGTGTCTGAAGGTCCAGGTTCATGACTGAAGTTTAGAGGACGACCTTTGGACCGGTCACTCTTCTTAGACAGACAGCTGGATCCTGGAGACTCTGCTCTGTCCTCCTCTTCCTCACAAACATTCATCTTCTGGACTTCAGTCAGTCTGAGAGGTCAAATATGAACACTGAATGTGAGCTCAGGACACAAGAAGTCTCAAGAGTCACAAACAAGACTGAGAGAACAGGAAGTCTCACACACACACACACACACACACACACACACACACACACACACACACACACACACATAATTGTGATCATAATAGTAGTCATCAGCAGGACATGGGTCCCCCTCTTTACATTAACAATCTGCGTCACCAAGTGGAAATATTTTCAGCAAGTAAAGCTTGAGCATGCAGGAAATTAGTCAGAGAAATACTTTGGAGTTTATTTAACATAAAAATGTACTGTATGTGCCTATGCAAAAGCCTGTACAAACCAGATCATTTTACATCATATTAAGTAGTTATGGACACACATCTCAAGGGATTAAATACAGAAATACAAGATTAAGTATTATGGCTAACAGTAGATAGCTTATAGGTTTAAGTGCAGACCATTCGCACAACAGTCATTTTGACATGAAAAGCTTCTGTTCAATTTAAGTGAAGCTGAATCTGGACCTTTGGCTAATGTGACATGTTTGTTCAACAAGACATATGTGAAAATGGTTTGTTATACTGAGTGTGGGGAAAATGAACATTATACAAAGAGATATTCTGCTGACACGATCACAAATCCTTTCTGTTCATCATCATGACCTTTTGTCCGCAGGATTTCTGAACAGTCTCCCTGATATGAACAACACATTGAGCCCTAATCACTCACTCAATCAAATCAAAGAATCAATAACTAATGGTGCACACACTGTAAGCAAGCGCACCCTTTGCCCGGCTGGCTCAGGGTCCAGTGAGAGTAGTGACTCATGTACCAATCAGAAAGGATGACACCCAACTGATTTAGCGGAGCTTTTGAGTGAAGCAGATCAGACCCACAGCTGAGTAATTTACTTATTTTCTCAAATAAAAAGAGGATAACTCTTGCTTTAATGTCCTTTCTTAAAATAATAAACACGACACTAATTAATGTCATTAGTAGCATCTGTGTTGACATCTATCATGTCAGAATAGCTGCTGTTAAATACACTCCTGATCAAAATCTTAAGACCGGGTGAAAAATGACTAATATCCGCATTTCAAGCTATCGGAACTTAACCATATTGTAAGTAGAGCTGCAGAATGCAAAAAGAAGAAACAGGAGCAAGAGACAGCAAAATAGAATCAGCAGTTTATTGAAAACTACAGTTAAACTAAAACAGACTTTTTATCAGCTGATCAAAAGTTTAAGACCACAGCCCAAAATAGCCCAAATATGGATGTAAAAGTGTAAAAAAATGGATTCACTAGTGCTCAGTAGTACTCAGTGGTACTCAGTAGCCCCACCATTCTTGTTAATCATTTCAAAAATTAATTTAGGCATGCTTGATGTGAGTTTTTCCAGAAGGCTGGTGAGAACATTGCCCCATGTGGTGAAGATGGCTTCAAGAAGGGCATCCATGGTCTGGAACTGATGTCCATTTTTGTAAACTTCCCTTGCCATCCATCACCAAACGTCCTCAGTGGGATTTAGATCAGGGGGACACCCAGGATGGTCCAAAAGAGCCCAACCCTAACCCTGGAAGAAGTCCTTTGTCAGGCGGGTGTTGTAAACTGAAGCGTTGTCCTGTTGAAAGACCCAGTCATCACTGCACAAACGAGGGTTCTCAGTCAAGAGGGGTTCCTGCTGCAACATCTCCACAGAGCCAGCCGCATTTTGACGTCCCTGCACAAACTGAAGCTCCATTTTTACATTGAAGGAAAAAGCATCCCAGATCATGATGGAGCCTCCTCCACTGTGCCTCGTAGAAAACATCTCCAATGGGATCTCCTTGTCATGCCACTAACATTGGAAGCCATCAGGACCATCCAGATTAAATTTTTCTTGTCAGAGAATAAAACTTTCTTCCACCTTCTAATGTCCCATGTTTGGTGCTCCCTTGCAAAGTGCAAATAGGCAAGTTTGTGGTGTGGGAGGAGATGTGGCCTTCACAGACATTTTTTGTTCTTTAAGCCCTTCTATTGCAGATGCCGTCTTATGGTGATTGGGCTACAGTCAAAAAGTACAGTACAGTAAAGGTCTTAGTTTGGGTCAAGAATCGGCCTGTGTCTTCACAGACAGCCCGTCAGATCCTCCAGCTCAGTGCAGGTGAATTTTTTTTTGGGTCTACCACTTGACTTTTTTGTCCCATAACCCTCCCATAACACCTTAGGATCTTTTAAGAAATTTAAAATGACTGCTTTACTGCGTCCAAGCTCGGCAGGGATGGCGCGTTGCAAGAAGGCTTGCTTGCGCACCTCAATAATCCTTCCACGTTCAAAGACAGAAAATCTATTTGCCTTTGCCATCAGGGGGTCATGACAGCGTGAATGCCCAATAGAAAATGACATGAAAGCCAGATTTTTGCGCAGATTTTGACTTTTTAAGGCTGTGGTCTTAAACTCTTGATCAGCTGATAAACAGTCTGTTTAAATTTAAATGCAGTTTTCAATAAACTGCTAATTCTATTTTGCTGTGTCTTGCTCCTGTTTCTTCTTTTTGCATTTTGAAGCTCAACTTATAATCTGGTTAAGTTCCACCAGCTCGAAATGCGAATATTAATAATTTTTCACCCGGTCTTAAGATTTTGATCAGGAGTGTAGGTTCATAGATAGGTAAGTAATTATGGGCCTACCACTTGTTCCTTTTGGTGCACGATATGTGATGCTTGATGTGGGGGGTTCAGTGGCATCTCCTCACTGTCTTCCTCCTCAGAGGCAGACGTTTCTGTGTAGATGCACTCAAAATAAATAAAACAGCAATAAAAAAAAACATCACACACAAAACCATCAATTGTTACAAGCTGAATCAACATTCAAAATGAGACTTAATCTCTGGCCTTGATGGCTCCATGATTGAGTGAATTGATCTCTCCCTGTCTGTATTATTTGTGTGTTAAACTTCAATAAAAATATTCATTACAAAATGAGGCTTAGTCTGTCAAAATTGACTGGGTCCTTGTGTCTGATCACACTGACTTGCCTGGTTAGTTCCAGGATGGGAGCTGCCAGGGCTGCTGATATGTGGGCTGGGGCCTGATCTGTGCTTCTTTACAAAAAAGTGGTAAATATCTCCCTTTCTCTTCATTGTTATCTGTCCCTATACAAAATAAGACTGCCTGGTTACACCTTTGTGTTGGGCCAAATCTTAAAACTATTTGCCCACATTCTCGTGCTGTAGCTTCATATCAACTACCAGGTTAGCTCCTATAAAATTAAACTGGATGATGTTGGCTAGTCAGTGCCAAAATAACTTGGCTATGACCTTCAAACAAGCTCCATGGACATTGAAATAATCTCTGGACGTTCATTACAGTTTAGTGTGAAATTCTTGCAAACTGAATTGATTTAAAGTCTCTAAATACACTTACTGTGAAAACTAACTATGTGGTTTTGGATGTGGTTTCCCATATCATCCTAATCTAGTGCTACGTAGCTTCAGGCTAACATTAGAATATAGTCTTTGATAACATTAGCCTACTCAAGCAGTTGAACTATTGAGGCAAAATCTCTTCTCCTCTGAACGTGCTGTCAAATTGTGAATAGTTCAAAACAAAGACTCATCTGGTGTCTGTGTCTCTGTGACTCTGTGACTGTCTGTCTGTCTGTGTCTCTGTCTGTCTGTGTGTGTCTGTCTGTCTATGTCTCTGTCTATCTATCTCTATGACTCTGTCTGTCGTTCTGTCTGTCTGTGTCTCTGTCTGTCTATCTGTGTCTCGGTCTGTCTGGGTGTTAGTCTGTCTGTCTGTATCTCTGTCTTGGTGTCTTCCTGTCTGTCTGGGTGTCTGTCTGTGTCTCAGTCTGTCTGTCTGGGTGCCTGTCTGTCTGGGTGGATCTCTGTCTGTCTGTGTCTCTGTCTTTCTGGGTGTGTGTCTGTCTACCTGTCTGTCTGTCTCTGTCTTTCTGGATGTCTGTTTGTGTCTCTGTCTGGGTGTCTGTCGGTCTATCTGTTGGTCTGTGTCTGTCTAGGTGTCTGTGTGTATGTCTGTCTGTCTACCTGTCTGTCTGTCTCTGTCTTTCTGGGTGTCTGGGTGTCTGTGTCTCTGTGATCATCTATCTCTTCTAAATCCTTTCTCATAATTTTGTTCTTCATTCCTACCTCATTTTTTGCAGCTTCTATTTTCTCCTTTAACACCTCCGGCTTTGTTATACTAAAACTCCCTTCCTTTGGGAAACCCCACTTCTCAACCGACACGTAAAAAAACGGTACCCATTTATCACCATATTTCTTTTTCATGCTTTGACAACAGTGAGAATCAGGACACTCTCTCACAATCTTGGACCCAGACGACCCCATTTTCCTGAGGAGTCTGCGTACGCCTTTAATCTTAGAAACGTCTACCTAAGATGTCCAGTTCTGCCTAGGTAACTGACTGACCTATCCTGATGTGTTGTATTTTAATCTCTTCCTGAGATTTTCCCTGTAGAGTACTTACTACTTAATACAAACACTATCATTAAATCTCTTACCGGAGATTTTCAGTGTAGAGTCCTTATTACACTTGTCCTAAGATGTGACCAGGATAACATTCTTCTCCATAGTTCAAGGACTGATTGACTCAATCAAAAATTGATCTTTAGCTTCATTTAACAATTGAAAATTAGCTTACCCTGAATTTAGGATGTTTCCTGTTAATTTGAGTTTGTTGGACCTTGAGGTGACAGCTTCTAGGTCCATGGAGAGGGTCCTCCAGTCTCGAATGAACTGAGGTGGAGGTGAGACACATTTGATCAGTCTCAAATGGCCATTCACCTTCCCTGGGTCCTGAGGGATCAGCCTGAGATCCCACTTCTGACACGTTCGTTGCTGAAATTTTCTGGAAAACACCCACCAATGCACAAAAATAAAGATCTTGAGTCAATCAATTTGTCTTTAAAGGTTTTGTCATTTTATTCTTGCAAGAAGAACAGTTCTACAAATGCACAAGACAGTCTGCAGAATATGTTCAGAGTGGGGTAGTCCCACGGTGATTCTTATTCACTTCTAGGAGTATTGCTCATTATTATGATTTACTTATCTGTCACAGGTGGCTATAATGGAATGTACTCATCACTATTAAACCTCACTAACAAGCTCTGCCTGACCGTGTGAACCAAGGTCAAGTTTATACAGCAAACAACTACTGTTACAAACAATTTGCATAATGAGAAATATTTCTAGGTGAAAGGTACTGAGTAAAACCAAACAAGACTATAAAGGCACACAGTTTTATACTCAAAAACTTTTCAGAATATTACTGAGATCAAACATGGCTATATATGGTTATAAAAAAGAACACACAATCATGTAATATAAATTTTCCATTATATTTCCCTCCTTTTGATTATAAAAACACATTAAAAACACATTCAACTTCTGTAAGTAGGGTTAACAGTATGATAATGCTCACAGTTCCTTTGATGCCACAGAGGCCTGTATGTCTGAACGGATGCCATAGCATGTTCTGCGACCTTCACAGCAGTGTGAGTGACCAGGAGGACCTGGAATGGTCCTAACCAGCAATGATGTCTCCAAGACTTTCTCCTCCTTTACCACAACGCAATCTCCAGGCTTAATGTCATGCAGAGGACCTGAGGCAGCTGGAGGTTGTGTACTGGCAACCTGTTGTCTAATGTCACAAAAAGATTTGGTTAAGAATATGTGTTTGTCTCTGTCTGGATGTCTGTATGGCTGTCTCTGTCTTTCTGGATGTCTGCCTGGGTGTCAGTCTGTCTGTCTGTCTGTCTGTGTGGGTGTCTGTCTGGGTGTCAGCCTGTCTGTCTGTGTGGGTGTCTGTCTCTGTCTTTCTGTCTGTCTGTCTGTGTCTCTCTCTTGATGTCTGTCTGGGTATCTGGATGTGTCGGTGTCTGGGTGTCTGTGTCTCTTTCGGTCTGTGTCTCTGTCTGTCTGCGTGTGTGTCTGGGTATCTGTCTGTCTGCGTGTGTGTCTGGATGTCTGTCTGTCTGCGTGTGTGTCTGGGTGTCCGTCTGTCTGCGTGTGTGTCTGGGTGTCCGTCTGTCTGGGTGGGTATCTACCTGTCTGTCTGTCTGTGTTTCTGAGTCTCTGTCTGTCTGGGTGTCTGTCTGTCTGGATCTCTGTCTGGATGTCTGTTTGTCTGTCTCTGTCTGTCTGGGTGGGTATCTATCTGTCTGCGTCTGTCTGTTTGTGTCTCTGTCTGTCTCTGTCTCTGTCTGTGAGTCTGGATGTGTCAGTGTCTGGGTGTCTGTCTGCGTGTGTCTCTTTCGATCTGTGTCTCTGTCTGTCTGTGTCTCTGTCTGGATGTCTGTATGTCTGTTTCTGTCTTTCTGGGTGTCTGTCTGGGTGTCAGTCTGTCTGTCTGTCTGTGTGGGTGTCTAGGTGTCTGTGTCTCTGTCTGTCTGTGTCTCTGTCTGGGTGTCTGGATGTGTCGGTGTCTGTGTCTCTGTCTGTCTGGGTGTCTGTTTGTCTGTCTCTGTCTGTCTGGGTGGGTATCTATCTGTCTGTGTCTGTCTGTGTCTCTGTCCGTCTCTGACTCTGTCTGTCTGTCTGTGTCTCTGTCTGGGTGTCTGGATGTGTCAGTGTCTGTCTACGTCTCTGTCTGTCTGTCTGGGTGTCTATCTCTCTGGGTGTTTGTATCTGTTTGTGTGTGTGTGTGTGTGTGTGTGTGTGTGTGTGTGTGTGTGTGTGTGTTTGTGTGTGTCTGTCTGGGTGCCAGTCTGTCTAGGTGTCTGTCTGGGTGTCAGTCTGTCTGTCTGGGTGTCAGTCTGCCTGTCTGTCTCTGTCTGGTTGACTGCCTGTCTGTGTGGGTGTCTGCCTGTGTCTCAGTCTGTCTAGGTGTCTGTTTGTCTGTGTCTGTTTCTGTCTGTCTGTGTGTCTGTGTGTCTGTGTCTCTGTCTCTGCCTGGGTGTCTGTCTGTCTGTCTGGGTCTCTGTCTGTCTGCCTGGGTGGGTATCTATCTATCTGTCTGTGTCTGTGTCTTTGTCTGTCTGGGTGTCTGTCTGTGTGTGTTTCTGTCTGTCTGGGTTTCTGTCTGTCTGAGTCTCTGTCTGTCTGGGTTTCAAACAAACAAACAAAAAAAAAAAACTGCATAGTGTAGTTTAACCTTAGTTAAAGTCCATATTGATTCTTTAAACTATGCAGCATTAGTAGTTCTTAGCAGCTCGTTTTGATATCTTTCATCTTTAATTTTCTCACACAGTCATATCACAGATACACATGCCTTTAAGAAAATAAAACTCAAAAGGCTATTGTTTCTGCTAGGAGTATCTCACACATCATAAAACCACAGTGATAAGCATTTCTTCCAAACACCTCACGCTTGTCCAATTGTTGTTGTTGTTTTTTTTTTTTTTTTAAATCATTCACGTCTGTGAAATGAGCTTGAGCTAACAAGGTTGAAGCTAGCACTGAAAACATAACACACTCACTGGAGACTAGTCATCAAAACATGTTAGTTAGTCATCCTCCTTAATCTTCTGGCAACACAGTATTATCCCGGACAACTTTAAGCTCTTTCGAACAACAATAACATCAAACTTAATCAATATATTTAACATTTACTCCATGTGGTTTCCAAAAGACTGCACTTGTGCTTGCGCTCATCTTGTTTTGTTTTTTCCACTTCCCGCTTCTTCCTCATTTCTACCTCGGATTTTTAGACCCATCAGTGAGCACAATGCGCCACCTTGTGGCGGAACATGCGCTACTACATACAATATCACAACACTTCAAATCAATATACTACATGTTAAATTTATGGGTTACAAGAGCCACAATTCTGCCAGGTGAAACGTCAATGTTACCTGATGAGCAGCCACACACGGTCTGGCCTTTGCACAGGTAACAGCTGCACTAACATTAAAAAACATAATATAAAAAAATAAATAAAATTAGAAGTCTACTGATACACAATAAATGCACAATACCAGCACCCACTCATAGTACATAGTAAGGAATGCATAGGACTTAAAAACTGTACCTGTTTGCTGGTGAAACTCTGATGAAGGCTGCAAAAACCCTCCTGTTACTGCCTCTCTGTTGTGCAGGACAAAGCGTGTGTGAACTGCAATAACACAGTCCTCACAAAGGAATGGGAGAGGCAGGCAGTCCAGACATCATTCTGATCTCACAGTCAGTAGCAGCCAACCCAGACGACGTCTCACAAGTCACTGCTGCGCCCGCTTCTCCATCCTCCAACAACTGAAGGAGTTCCTGACGAAGCACCTCAGTTTCAGGCACTAACAGAAAAAATAAAGAAATAAAGAAACTGTTGCTGAAATTCTCTGGAAAGCACTCACCAACACAAAATAAAGATCTTGAGTCAACCAATTGGTCCTTAAAGGTTTTGTCATTTTATTCTTGCAAGAGGAACAGTTCTACAAATGCACA
This sequence comes from Sciaenops ocellatus, assembly GCA_033000465.1. Classification (NCBI taxonomy): domain Eukaryota; kingdom Metazoa; phylum Chordata; class Actinopteri; family Sciaenidae; genus Sciaenops; species Sciaenops ocellatus. The sequence goes on along the minus strand of CP136870.1, from coordinate 27,638,856 downwards.
TTACAGTCTGCAAAAAAAGCTCAGGGTGGGGCAGTCCCACGCTGATTCTTATACACTTCTAAGGAGTATTCGTCATTATTATGGTTTGCTTAGCTAACTGTTGCAGGTGGCCACAATGGAATATGCTCATCACTATCAAATCTCACTAACAAGCTCTGCTGGACCGTGTGAACCAAGGTCAAGTTTATACATCAAACAACTACTGCTACAAACAACTTGCATAAATGAGATAAAGATTTCTAAGTGCAAGGTACTGAGTAAAACCAAACGAGACCATAAGACACACAGTGTTATACTTAAAAGCTTTTCAGAATATTAATGAGATCAGACATGGATATATATGGTTAAAAAAGAACACACAATCATGTAATATAAATTTCCTATTACATTTCCTTCCGTTTGATTATAAAAATCACACTATATGCAAAGGATATTAAAAAAAAATCAATTTCTCAACAACATCAACTGTGTCAATTCACGAGGATTCAAAAAACATCATCGTAATGAGAAACTGACCAACTTCATTCAGAAAATGGTATTGCCATTACGAGAGTTGAGATCTGAGTCTGAGTCAAGTAGGGTGGGGTTATAGTCAGGAATGTGGTGGGGAGTTTGCAAGAAATGGCCCACAGTTTGATCCACATATCTCTGAATCAGAGCTTTCATACAGGTGAGCAGGACTGTACAGAAACAGATCGTAAGAGGCATTACTAAAAAGATAGGAATGAGGATTTGGAGAATCAGTGTTCCCCATGGGCCAAAACGGCCGTAAAGCCAATCCATTGCTGAAACCCCTGCACCATCGGAGGGTTTGAAATGACTGGTAATGGTATTCAGGATATCAACCAATTGTGTGATATTGTCATGAGGATCAGGAGCTAACACACAGCACTGAGAGACAGTCAGATTGAGAGCTTTACACATGCCTCCTTCCAAAGCAAACAGATAATCCAACACCATTTCATGTTTCAGTGTGACTGCCCTGTAACTGTGATCTGCATTGTTAAGAAATTCAATAGCTGCTGTGTTCGCGGTCATGTAGGCAAATAATCAGCAGTGATGTTATCAATGTGATCAGCTAAGAAAGTCACCCCATACCATGGAAAGAGTCCAATACCCCATTTTTTTGCCCAAAGAAATACAATAATGGTAACGATCTTTAGAGGAGGAACCTGCCATGTCCGTTTATGCCGTCTGCTGCCGTTGGTGCTGTTTACTGTAGCATTACAAAATGTTTCAAGTAGAATAACAGTTAGAGGCTTGCTTCAACCACATTAAACTTTTGGCGCTTTTATCTGTGGACATTTTATTGTTTTTATCCCTCAATATAAAGGTCATTCCTTTTGTTTTAAAGTCTGTGTAAAATCAGAATAATGTTCTGAGTTTGTCAGAACTTTTATTAACCACCCAGCCAAATTTGAATGATTAAAAATATCGACAAGTTTATAAAATTAGGTGTCAAAATCAGGTAAAAATGAACTCTCAGCTCCAGGACTGTGGACTCTGAGTGTGCTAAAGCCACGCCCACTCGTGGGACGACAGAGAAATATAATGGCGCTCTCTAAGCAGCGAAAAGTGGATCGTGAAAATCGAGCTTTCAACCTGGAATGGACAGATTGATTCATGTTCATTGTTCCCACTGGGAGCAGAAACCAGTGTGTCTCATATGTTCAGAGAGCGTGGCGCTTATTAAAAGTGCCAATGTGAAACGCCACTATGAGACAAAACACAAAGTTTTTCATCAAGTCTGAAGTCAGGTCACAGAAAATAAGCAGTCTCACATCCCAATATGATCAATCAATCGTTTTTCTGCTTTTGCACGCTTGAAAATGTCGCTCTCGTTAAACTAGTAAATATGACTTTGGGATTTATTTATTTTATACATTTAGTTTCTGTGGAACCATCAAGTTATGCTGCCATCTTGGTCTAAGCCCACCAAAAGAGTTTTTTGTGTATTAATGAATATTCTATATGTACTTGTGCCTTGAATTGTCCCTTGAGGGACTAATGAAGTATTTTGAATTGAATTCAAATGAACATGAGTCGTATAAATGAGTATTGGTTCTCTTACTTTGTGTCTGAAGGTCCAGGTTCATGACTGAAGTTTAGAGGACGACCTTTGGACCGGTCACTCTTCTTAGACAGACAGCTGGATCCTGGAGACTCCGCTCTGTCCTCCTCTTCCTCACAAACATTCATCTTCTGGACTTCAGTCAGTCTGAGAGGTGAAACATGAACACTGACTGTGAGCTCAGGACAAAAGAAGTCTCAAGGGGCACAAACAAGACTGAGAGAACAAGAAGTCTCTCTCACACACACACACACACACACACACACACACACACACACACACACACACACACACACAATTGTGATCATAATAGTAGTCATCAGCAGGACATGGGTCCCCCTCTTTACATTAACAATCTGCGTCACCAAGTGGAAATATTTTCAGCAAGTAAAGCTTAAGCATGCAGGAAATTAGTCAGAGAAATACTTTGGAGTTTATCTAACATAAAAATGTACTGTATGTGTCTATGTAAAAGCCTATACAAACCAGATCATTTTACATCATATTAAGTAGTTATGGAAACACATCTCAAGGGATTAAATACAGAAATACAAGATTAAGTATTATGGCTAACAGTAGATAACTTATAGGTTTAAGTGTAGACCATTTGCACAACAGTCATTTTGACATGAAAAGCTTCTGTTCAATTTAAGTGAAGCTGAATCTGAACCTTTGGCTAATGTGACATGTTTGCTCAACAAGACATATGTGAAAATGGTTTGTTATACTGGGTGTGGTGAAAACGAACATTATACAAAGAGATATTCTGCTGACACGATCACAAATCCTTTCTGTTCATCATCATGACCTTCTGTCTGCAGGATTTCTGAACAGTCTCCCTGATATGAACAACACATTGAGCCCTAATCACTCACTCAGTCAAATCAAAGAATCAATAACAAATGGTGCACACACTGTAAGCAAGTGCACCCTTTGCCCGGCTGGCTCAGTCAAACTCTGAGTAGTACCTCAACCATGGGAAGTGATCTGTTTTTGTGTTTACCCTATGATAATACGCAGTGCAGCAAAATATGGACTAAGGTCTTTAAAGAATTATTTACAGAGAAACCGCCTCTGCCCAAAACAAGGTCCAATGAGAGTAGTGACTCATGTACCAATCAGAAAGGATGACGCCCAAAATAACAAACTGATCCAGCGGAGCTTTTGAGTGAAGCTGATCAGACCCACAGCTGTGTAATTTACTTATTCTCTCAAATAAAAGGACAACTCTTGTTTTGATGTCCTTTCTCAAAATAATGAACACGACACTAATCAATGTCATTAGTAGCACCTGTGTTTGTCTTATTCTATCATGTCAGAATAGCTGCTGTTAAATAGGTTCATAGATAGGTAAGTAATTATGGGCCAACCACTTGTTCCTTTTGGTGCACGATATGTGGTGCTTGATGTGGGAGGTTCAGTGGCATCTCCTCACTGTCTTCCTCCTCAGAGGCAGACGTTTCTGTGTAGATGCACTCAAAATAAATAAAACAGCAATAAAAAAAAAACATGACACACAAAACCATCAATTGTTACAAGCTGAATCAACATTCAAAATGAGACTTAATCTCTGGCCTTGATGGCTCCATGATTGAGTGAACTGATCTCTCCCTGTCTGTATTATTTGTGTGTTAAACTTCAATAAAAATATTCATTACAAAATGAGGCTTAGTCTGTCAAAATTGACTGGGTCCTTGTGTCTGATCACACTGACTTGCCTGGTTAGTTCCAGGATGGGAGCTGCCAGGGCTGCTGATATGTGGGCTGGGGCCTGATCTGTGCTTCTTTACAAAAAAGTGGTAAATATCTCCCTTTCTCTTCATTGTTATCTGTCCCTATACAAAATAAGACTGCCTGGTTACACCTTTGTGTTGGGCCAAATCTTAAAACTATTTGCCCACATTCTCGTGCTGTAGCTTCATATCAACTACCAGGTTAGCTCCTATAAAATTAAACTGGATGATGTTGGCTAGTCAGTGCCAAAATAACTTGGCTATGACCTTCAAACAAGCTCCATGGACATTGAAATAATCTCTGGACGTTCATTACAGTTTAGTGTGAAATTCTTGCAAACTGAATTGATTTAAAGTCTCTAAATACACTTACTGTGAAAACTAACTATGTGGTTTTGGATGTGGTTTCCCATATCATCCTAATCTAGTGCTACGTAGCTTCAGGCTAACATTAGAATATAGTCTTTGATAACATTAGCCTACTCAAGCAGTTGAACTATTGAGGCAAAATCTCTTCTCCTCTGAACGTGCTGTCAAATTGTGAATAGTTCAAAACAAAGACTCATCTGGTGTCTGTGTCTCTGTGACTCTGTGACTGTCTGTCTGTCTGTGTCTCTGTCTGTCTGTGTGTCTGTCTGTCTATGTCTCTGTCTATCTATCTCTATGACTCTGTCTGTCGTTCTGTCTGTCTGTGTCTCTGTCTGTCTATCTGTGTCTCGGTCTGTCTGGGTGTTAGTCTGTCTGTCTGTATCTCTGTCTTGGTGTCTTCCTGTCTGTCTGGGTGTCTGTCTGTGTCTCAGTCTGTCTGTCTGGGTGCCTGTCTGTCTGGGTGGATGTCTGTCTGTCTGTGTCTCTGTCTTTCTGGGTGTGTGTCTGTCTACCTGTCTGTCTGTCTCTGTCTTTCTGGATGTCTGTTTGTGTCTCTGTCTGGGTGTCTGTCGGTCTATCTGTTGGTCTGTGTCTGTCTAGGTGTCTGTGTGTATGTCTGTCTGTCTACCTGTCTGTCTGTCTCTGTCTTTCTGGGTGTCTGGGTGTCTGTGATCATCTATCTCTTCTAAATCCTTTCTCATAATTTTGTTCTTCATTCCTACCTCATTTTTTGCAGCTTCTATTTTCTCCTTTAACACCTCCGGCTTTGTTATACTAAAACTCCCTTCCTTTGGGAAACCCCACTTCTCAACCGACACGTAAAAAAACGGTACCCATTTATCACCATATTTCTTTTTCATGCTTTGACAACAGTGAGAATCAGGACACTCTCTCACAATCTTGGACCCAGACGACCCCATTTTCCTGAGGAGTCTGCGTACGCCTTTAATCTTAGAAACGTCTACCTAAGATGTCCAGTTCTGCCTAGGTAACTGACTGACCTATCCTGATGTGTTGTATTTTAATCTCTTCCTGAGATTTTCCCTGTAGAGTACTTACTACTTAATACAAACACTATCATTAAATCTCTTACCGGAGATTTTCAGTGTAGAGTCCTTATTACACTTGTCCTAAGATGTGACCAGGATAACATTCTTCTCCATAGTTCAAGGACTGATTGACTCAATCAAAAATTGATCTTTAGCTTCATTTAACAATTGAAAATTAGCTTACCCTGAATTTAGGATGTTTCCTGTTAATTTGAGTTTGTTGGACCTTGAGGTGACAGCTTCTAGGTCCATGGAGAGGGTCCTCCAGTCTCGAATGAACTGAGGTGGAGGTGAGACACATTTGATCAGTCTCAAATGGCCATTCACCTTCCCTGGGTCCTGAGGGATCAGCCTGAGATCCCACTTCTGACACGTTCGTTGCTGAAATTTTCTGGAAAACACCCACCAATGCACAAAAATAAAGATCTTGAGTCAATCAATTTGTCTTTAAAGGTTTTGTCATTTTATTCTTGCAAGAAGAACAGTTCTACAAATGCACAAGACAGTCTGCAGAATATGTTCAGAGTGGGGTAGTCCCACGGTGATTCTTATTCACTTCTAGGAGTATTGCTCATTATTATGATTTACTTATCTGTCACAGGTGGCTATAATGGAATGTACTCATCACTATTAAACCTCACTAACAAGCTCTGCCTGACCGTGTGAACCAAGGTCAAGTTTATACAGCAAACAACTACTGTTACAAACAATTTGCATAATGAGAAATATTTCTAGGTGAAAGGTACTGAGTAAAACCAAACAAGACTATAAAGGCACACAGTTTTATACTCAAAAACTTTTCAGAATATTACTGAGATCAAACATGGCTATATATGGTTATAAAAAAGAACACACAATCATGTAATATAAATTTTCCATTATATTTCCCTCCTTTTGATTATAAAAACACATTAAAAACACATTCAACTTCTGTAAGTAGGGTTAACAGTATGATGTCAGTCTGTCTGTCTGGGTGTCAGTCTGTCTGTCTGGGTGTCAGTCTGCCTGTCTGTCTCTGTCTGGTTGACTGCCTGTCTGTGTGGGTGTCTGCCTGTGTCTCAGTCTGTCTAGGTGTCTGTTTGTCTGTGTCTGTTTCTGTCTGTCTGTGTGTCTGTGTGTCTGTCTGTCTGTCTGGGTCTCTGTCTGTCTGCCTGGGTGGGTATCTATCTATCTGTCTGTGTCTGTGTCTTTGTCTGTCTGGGTGTCTGTCTGTGTGTGTTTCTGTCTGTCTGGGTTTCTGTCTGTCTGAGTCTCTGTCTGTCTGGGTTTCAAACAAACAAACAAAAAAAAAACTGCATAGTGTAGTTTAACCTTAGTTAAAGTCCATATTGATTCTTTAAACTATGCAGCATTAGTAGTTCTTAGCAGCTCGTTTTGATATCTTTCATCTTTAATTTTCTCACACAGTCATATCACAGATACACATGCCTTTAAGAAAATAAAACTCAAAAGGCTATTGTTTCTGCTAGGAGTATCTCACACACCGGTCACTCTTCTTAGACAGACAGCTGGATCCTGGAGACTCCGCTCTGTCCTCCTCTTCCTCACAAACATTCATCTTCTGGACTTCAGTCAGTCTGAGAGGTGAAACATGAACACTGACTGTGAGCTCAGGACAAAAGAAGTCTCAAGAGTCACAAACAAGACTGAGAGAACAGGAAGTCTCTCACACACACACACACACACACACACACACACACACACACACACACACACACACACACACACACACACACACACACACACACACACACACACACAATTGTGATCATAACAGTAGTCATCAGCAGGACATGGGTCCCCCTCTTTACATTAACAATCTGCGTCACCAAGTGGAAATATTTTCAGCAAGTAAAGCTTAAGCATGCAGGAAATTAGTCAGAGAAATACTTTGGAGTTTATCTAACATAAAAATGTACTGTATGTGTCTATGTAAAAGCCTATACAAACCAGATCATTTTACATCATATTAAGTAGTTATGGAAACACATCTCAAGGGATTAAATACAGAAATACAAGATTAAGTATTATGGCTAACAGTAGATAACTTATAGGTTTAAGTGTAGACCATTTGCACAACAGTCATTTTGACATGAAAAGCTTCTGTTCAATTTAAGTGAAGCTGAATCTGAACCTTTGGCTAATGTGACATGTTTGCTCAACAAGACATATGTGAAAATGGTTTGTTATACTGGGTGTGGTGAAAACGAACATTATACAAAGAGATATTCTGCTGACACGATCACAAATCCTTTCTGTTCATCATCATGACCTTCTGTCTGCAGGATTTCTGAACAGTCTCCCTGATATGAACAACACATTGAGCCCTAATCACTCACTCAATCAAATCAAAGAATCAATAACAAATGGTGCACACACTGTAAGAAAGTGCACCCTTTGCCCGGCTGGCTCAGTCAAACTCTGAGTAGTACCTCAACCATGGGAAGTGATCTGTTTTTGTGTTTACCCTATGATAATACGCAGTGCAGCAAAATATGGACTAAGGTCTTTAAAGAATTATTTACAGAGAAACCGCCTCTGCCCAAAACAAGGTCCAATGAGAGTAGTGACTCATGTACCAATCAGAAAGGATGACGCCCAAAATAACAAACTGATCCAGCGGAGCTTTTGAGTGAAGCTGATCAGACCCACAGCTGTGTAATTTACTTATTCTCTCAAATAAAAGGACAACTCTTGTTTTGATGTCCTTTCTCAAAATAATGAACACGACACTAATCAATGTCATTAGTAGCACCTGTGTTTGTCTTATTCTATCATGTCAGAATAGCTGCTGTTAAATAGGTTCATAGATAGGTAAGTAATTATGGGCCAACCACTTGTTCCTTTTGGTGCACGATATGTGGTGCTTGATGTGGGAGGTTCAGTGGCATCTCCTCACTGTCTTCCTCCTCAGAGGCAGACGTTTCTGTGTAGATGCACTCAAAATAAATAAAACAGCAATAAAAAAAAAAACATGACACACAAAACCATCAATTGTTACAAGCTGAATCAACATTCAAAATGAGACTTAATCTCTGGCCTTGATGGCTCCATGATTGAGTGAATTGATCTCTCCCTGTCTGTATTATTTGTGTGTTAAACTTCAATAAAAATGTTCATTACAAAATGAGGCTTAGTCTGTCAAAATTGACTGGGTCCTTGTGTCTGATCACACTGACTTGCCTGGTTAGTTCCAGGATGGGAGCTGCCAGGGCTGCTGATATGTGGGCTGGGGCCTGATCTGTGCTTCTTTACAAAAAAGTGGTAAATATCTCCCTTTCTCTTCATTGTTATCTGTCCCTATACAAAATAAGACTGCCTGGATACACCTTTGTGTTGGGCCAAATCTTAAAACTATTTGCCCACATTCTCGTGCTGTAGCTTCATATCAACTACCAGGTTAGCTCCTATAAAATTAAACTGGATGATGTTGGCTAGTCAGTGCCAAAATAACTTGGCTATGACCTTCAAACAAGCTCCATGGACATTGAAATAATCTCTGGACGTTCATTACAGTTTAGTGTGAAATTCTTGCAAACTGAATTGATTTAAAGTCTCTAAATACACTTACTGTGAAAACTAACTATGTGGTTTTGGATGTGGTTTCCCATATCATCCTAATCTAGTGCTACGTAGCTTCAGGCTAACATTAGAATATAGTCTTTGATAACATTAGCCTACTCAAGCAGTTGAACTATTGAGGCAAAATCTCTTCTCCTCTGAACGTGCTGTCAAATTGTGAATAGTTCAAAACAAAGACTCATCTGGTGTCTGTGTCTCTGTGACTCTGTGACTGTCTGTCTGTCTGTGTCTCTGTCTGTCTGTGTGTCTGTCTGTCTGTCTGTGTGTCTGTCTGTCTATGTCTCTGTCTATCTATCTCTATGACTCTGTCTGTCGTTCTGTCTGTCTGTGTCTCTGTCTGTCTATCTGTGTCTCGGTCTGTCTGGGTGTCAGTCTGTCTGTCTGTATCTCTGTCTCGGTGTCTTCCTGTCTGTCTGGGTGTCTGTCTGGGTCTCAGTCTGTCTTGGTGTCTGTCTGTCTGTCTGGGTGCCTGTCTGTCTGGGTGGATGTCTGTCTGTCTGTGTCTCTGTCTTTCTGGGTGTGTGTCTGTCTACCTGTCTGTCTCTGTCTTTCTGGATGTCTGTTTGTGTCTCTGTCTGGGTGTCTGTCGGTCTATCTGTTGGTCTGTGTCTGTCTAGGTGTCTGTGTGTATGTCTGTCTGTCTACCTGTCTGTCTGTCTCTGTCTTTCTGGGTGTCTGGGTGTCTGTGTCTCTGTGATCATCTATCTCTTCTAAATCCTTTCTCATAATTTTGTTCTTCATTCCTACCTCATTTTTTGCAGCTTCTATTTTCTCCTTTAACACCTCCGGCTTTGTTATACTAAAACTCCCTTCCTTTGGGAAACCCCACTTCTCAACCGACACGTAAAAAAACGGTACCCATTTATCACCATATTTCTTTTTCATGCTTTGACAACAGTGAGAATCAGGACACTCTCTCACAATCTTGGACCCAGACGACCCCATTTTCCTGAGGAGTCTGCGTACGCCTTTAATCTTAGAAACGTCTACCTAAGATGTCCAGTTCTGCCTAGGTAACTGACTGACCTATCCTGATGTGTTGTATTTTAATCTCTTCCTGAGATTTTCCCTGTAGAGTACTTACTACTTAATACAAACACTATCATTAAATCTCTTACCGGAGATTTTCAGTGTAGAGTCCTTATTACACTTGTCCTAAGATGTGACCAGGATAACATTCTTCTCCATAGTTCAAGGACTGATTGACTCAATCAAAAATTGATCTTTAGCTTCATTTAACAATTGAAAATTAGCTTACCCTGAATTTAGGATGTTTCCTGTTAATTTGAGTTTGTTGGACCTTGAGGTGACAGCTTCTAGGTCCATGGAGAGGGTCCTCCAGTCTCGAATGAACTGAGGTGGAGGTGAGACACATTTGATCAGTCTCAAATGGCCATTCACCTTCCCTGGGTCCTGAGGGATCAGCCTGAGATCCCACTTCTGACACGTTCGTTGCTGAAATTTTCTGGAAAACACCCACCAATGCACAAAAATAAAGATCTTGAGTCAATCAATTTGTCTTTAAAGGTTTTGTCATTTTATTCTTGCAAGAAGAACAGTTCTACAAATGCACAAGACAGTCTGCAGAATATGTTCAGAGTGGGGTAGTCCCACGGTGATTCTTATTCACTTCTAGGAGTATTGCTCATTATTATGATTTACTTATCTGTCACAGGTGGCTATAATGGAATGTACTCATCACTATTAAACCTCACTAACAAGCTCTGCCTGACCGTGTGAACCAAGGTCAAGTTTATACAGCAAACAACTACTGTTACAAACAATTTGCATAATGAGAAATATTTCTAGGTGAAAGGTACTGAGTAAAACCAAACAAGACTATAAAGGCACACAGTTTTATACTCAAAAACTTTTCAGAATATTACTGAGATCAAACATGGCTATATATGGTTATAAAAAAGAACACACAATCATGTAATATAAATTTTCCATTATATTTCCCTCCTTTTGATTATAAAAACACATTAAAAACACATTCAACTTCTGTAAGTAGGGTTAACAGTATGATAATGCTCACAGTTCCTTTGATGCCACAGAGGCCTGTATGTCTGAACGGATGCCATAGCATGTTCTGCGACCTTCACAGCAGTGTGAGTGACCAGGAGGACCTGGAATGGTCCTAACCAGCAATGATGTCTCCAAGACTTTCTCCTCCTTTACCACAACGCAATCTCCAGGCTTAATGTCATGCAGAGGACCTGAGGCAGCTGGAGGTTGTGTACTGGCAACCTGTTGTCTAATGTCACAAAAAGATTTGGTTAAGAATATGTGTTTGTCTCTGTCTGGATGTCTGTATGGCTGTCTCTGTCTTTCTGGATGTCTGCCTGGGTGTCAGTCTGTCTGTCTGTCTGTCTGTGTGGGTGTCTGTCTGGGTGTCAGCCTGTCTGTCTGTGTGGGTGTCTGTCTGTGTGTCAGTCTGTCTGTCTGTGTGGGTATCTGTCTGTGTCTGTCTTTCTGTCTGTCTGTCTGTGTCTCTCTCTTGATGTCTGTCTGGGTATCTGGATGTGTCGGTGTCTGGGTGTCTGTGTCTCTTTCGGTCTGTGTCTGTCTGTCTGCGTGTGTGTCTGGGTATCTGTCTGTCTGCGTGTGTGTCTGGATGTCTGTCTGTCTGCGTGTGTGTCTGGGTGTCCGTCTGTCTGCGTGTGTGTCTGGGTGTCCGTCTGTCTGGGTGGGTATCTACCTGTCTGTCTGTCTGTCTGTCTGTGTTTCTGAGTCTCTGTCTGTCTGGGTGTCTGTCTGTCTGGATCTCTGTCTGGATGTCTGTTTGTCTGTCTCTGTCTGTCTGGGTGGGTATCTCTCTGTCTGCGTCTGTCTGTTTGTGTCTCTGTCTGTCTCTGTCTCTGTCTGTCTCTGTCTCTGTCTGTGAGTCTGGATGTGTCAGTGTCTGGGTGTCTGTCTGCGTGTGTCTCTTTCGATCTGTGTCTCTGTCTGGATGTCTGTATGTCTGTTTCTGTCTTTCTGGGTGTCTGTCTGGGTGTCAGTCTGTCTGTCTGTCTGTGTGGGTGTCTAGGTGTCTGTGTCTCTGTCTGTCTGTGTCTCTGTCTGGGTGTCTGGATGTGTCGGTGTCTGTGTCTCTGTCTGTCTGGGTGTCTGTTTGTCTGTCTCTGTCTGTCTGGGTGGGTATCTATCTGTCTGTGTCTGTCTGTGTCTCTGTCCGTCTCTGACTCTGTCTGTCTGTCTGTGTCTCTGTCTGGGTGTCTGGATGTGTCAGTGTCTGTCTGCGTCTCTGTCTGTCTGTCTGGGTGTCTATCTCTCTGGGTGTTTGTATCTGTTTGTGTGTGTGTGTGTGTGTTTGTGTGTGTCTGTCTGGGTGCCAGTCTGTCTAGGTGTCTGTCTGTGTCTCTGTCTGTCTGGGTGTCAGTCTGCCTGTCTGTCTCTGTCTGGTTGACTGCCTGTCTGTGTGGGTGTCTGCCTGTGTCTCAGTCTGTCTAGGTGTCTGTTTGTCTGTGTCTGTTTCTGTCTGTCTGTGTGTCTGTGTGTCTGTCTGTCTGTCTGTCTGTGTCTCTGTCTCTGCCTGGGTGTCTGTCTGTCTGTCTGGGTCTCTGTCTGTCTGCCTGGGTGGGTATCTATCTATCTGTCTGTGTCTGTGTCTTTGTCTGTCTGGGTGTCTGTCTGTGTGTGTTTCTGTCTGTCTGGGTTTCTGTCTGTCTGAGTCTCTGTCTGTCTGGGTTTCAAACAAACAAACAAAAAAAAAACTGCATAGTGTAGTTTAACCTTAGTTAAAGTCCATATTGATTCTTTAAACTATGCAGCATTAGTAGTTCTTAGCAGCTCGTTTTGATATCTTTCATCTTTAATTTTCTCACACAGTCATATCACAGATACACATGCCTTTAAGAAAATAAAACTCAAAAGGCTATTGTTTCTGCTAGGAGTATCTCACACATCATAAAACCACAGTGATAAGCATTTCTTCCAAACACCTCACGCTTGTCCAATTGTTGTTGTTGTTTTTTTTTTTAAATCATTCACGTCTGTGAAATGAGCTTGAGCTAACAAGGTTGAAGCTAGCACTGAAAACATAACACACTCACCGGAGACTAGTCATCAAAACATGTTAGTTAGTCATCCTCCTTAATCTTCTGGAAACACAGTATTATCCCGGACAACTTTAAGCTCTTTCGAACAACAATAACATCAAACTTAATCAATATATTTAACATTTACTCCATGTGGTTTCCAAAAGACTGCACTTGTGCTTGCGCTCATCTTGTTTTGTTTTTTCCACTTCCCGCTTCTTCCTCATTTCTACCTCGGATTTTTAGACCCATCAGTGAGCACAATGCGCCACCTTGTGGCGGAACATGCGCTACTACATACAATATCACAACACTTCAAATCAATATACTACATGTTAAATTTATGGGTTACAAGAGCCACAATTCTGCCAGGTGAAACGTCAATGTTACCTGATGAGCAGCCACACACGGTCTGGCCTTTGCACAGGTAACAGCTGCACTAACATTAAAAAACATAATATAAAAAAATAAATAAAATTAGAAGTCTACTGATACACAATAAATGCACAATACCAGCACCCACTCATAGTACATAGTAAGGAATGCATAGGACTTAAAAACTGTACCTGTTTGCTGGTGAAACTCTGATGAAGGCTGCAAAAACCCTCCTGTTACTGCCTCTCTGTTGTGCAGGACAAAGCGTGTGTGAACTGCAATAACACAGTCCTCACAAAGGAATGGGAGAGGCAGGCAGTCCAGACATCATTCTGATCTCACAGTCAGTAGCAGCCAACCCAGACGACGTCTCACAAGTCACTGCTGCGCCCGCTTCTCCATCCTCCAACAACTGAAGGAGTTCCTGACGAAGCACCTCAGTTTCAGGCACTAACAGAAAAAATAAAGAAATAAAGAAACTGTTGCTGAAATTCTCTGGAAAGCACTCACCAACACAAAATAAAGATCTTGAGTCAACCAATTGGTCCTTAAAGGTTTTGTCATTTTATTCTTGCAAGAGGAACAGTTCTACAAATGCACATTACAGTCTGCAAAAAAAGCTCAGGGTGGGGCAGTCCCACGCTGATTCTTATACACTTCTAAGGAGTATTCGTCATTATTATGGTTTGCTTAGCTAACTGTTGCAGGTGGCCACAATGGAATATGCTCATCACTATCAAATCTCACTAACAAGCTCTGCTGGACCGTGTGAACCAAGGTCAAGTTTATACATCAAACAACTACTGCTACAAACAACTTGCATAAATGAGATAAAGATTTCTAAGTGCAAGGTACTGAGTAAAACCAAACGAGACCATAAGACACACAGTGTTATACTTAAAAGCTTTTCAGAATATTAATGAGATCAGACATGGATATATATGGTTAAAAAAGAACACACAATCATGTAATATAAATTTCCTATTACATTTCCTTCCGTTTGATTATAAAAATCACACTATATGCAAAGGATATTAAAAAAAAATCAATTTCTCAACAACATCAACTGTGTCAATTCACGAGGATTCAAAAAACATCATCGTAATGAGAAACTGACCAACTTCATTCAGAAAATGGTATTGTCATTACGAGAGTTGAGATCTGAGTCTGAGTCAAGTAGGGTGGGGTTATAGTCAGGAATGTGGTGGGGAGTTTGCAAGAAATGGCCCACAGTTTGATCCACATATCTCTGAATCAGAGCTTTCATACAGGTGAGCAGGACTGTACAGAAACAGATCGTAAGAGGCATTACTAAAAAGATAGGAATGAGGATTTGGAGAATCAGTGTTCCCCATGGGCCAAAACGGCCGTAAAGCCAATCCATTGCTGAAACCCCTGCACCATCGGAGGGTTTGAAATGACTGGTAATGGTATTCAGGATATCAACCAATTGTGTGATATTGTCATGAGGATCAGGAGCTAACACACAGCACTGAGAGACAGTCAGATTGAGAGCTTTACACATGCCTCCTTCCAAAGCAAACAGATAATCCAACACCATTTCATGTTTCAGTGTGACTGCCCTGTAATTGTGATCTGCATTGTTAAGAAATTCAATAGCTGCTGTGTTCGCGGTCATGTAGGCAAATAATCAGCAGTGATGTTATCAATGTGATCAGCTAAGAAAGTCACCCCATACCATGGAAAGAGTCCAATACCCCATTTTTTTGCCCAAAGAAATACAATAATGGTAACAATCTTTAGAGGAGGAACCTGCCATGTCCGTTTATGCCGTCTGCTGCCGTTGGTGCTGTTTACTGTAGCATTAAAAAATGTTTCAAGTAGAATAACAGTTAGAGGCTTGCTTCAACCACATTAAACTTTTGGCGCTTTTATCTGTGGACATTTTATTGTTTTTATCCCTCAATATAAAGGTCATTCCTTTTGTTTTAAAGTCTGTGTAAAATCAGAATAATGTTCTGAGTTTGTCAGAACTTTTATTAACCACCCAGCCAAATTTGAATGATTAAAAATATCGACAAGTTTATAAAATTAGGTGTCAAAATCAGGTAAAAATGAACTCTCAGCTCCAGGACTGTGGACTCTGAGTGTGCTAAAGCCACGCCCACTCGTGGGACGACAGAGAAATATAATGGCGCTCTCTAAGCAGCGAAAAGTGGATCGTGAAAATCGAGCTTTCAACCTGGAATGGACAGATTGATTCATGTTCATTGTTCCCACTGGGAGCAGAAACCAGTGTGTCTCATATGTTCAGAGAGCGTGGCGCTTATTAAAAGTGCCAATGTGAAACGCCACTATGAGACAAAACACAAAGTTTTTCATCAAGTCTGAAGTCAGGTCACAGAAAATAAGCAGTCTCACATCCCAATATGATCAATCAATCGTTTTTCTGCTTTTGCACGCTTGAAAATGTCGCTCTCGTTAAACTAGTAAATATGACTTTGGGATTTATTTATTTTATACATTTAGTTTCTGTGGAACCATCAAGTTATGCCGCCATCTTGGTCTAAGCCCACCAAAAGAGTTTTTTGTGTATTAATGAATATTCTATATGTACTTGTGCCTTGAATTGTCCCTTGAGGGACTAATGAAGTATTTTGAATTGAATTCAAATGAACACGAGTCATATAAATGAGTATTGGTTCTCTTACTTTGTGTCTGAAGGTCCAGGTTCATGACTGAAGTTTAGAGGACGACCTTTGGACCGGTCACTCTTCTTAGACAGACAGCTGGATCCTGGAGACTCCGCTCTGTCCTCCTCTTCCTCACAAACATTCATCTTCTGGACTTCAGTCAGTCTGAGAGGTGAAACATGAACACTGACTGTGAGCTCAGGACAAAAGAAGTCTCAAGGGGCACAAACAAGACTGAGAGAACAAGAAGTCTCTCTCACACACACACACACACACACACACACACACACACACACACACACACACACACACACACACACACAATTGTGATCATAATAGTAGTCATCAGCAGGACATGGGTCCCCCTCTTTACATTAACAATCTGCGTCACCAAGTGGAAATATTTTCAGCAAGTAAAGCTTAAGCATGCAGGAAATTAGTCAGAGAAATACTTTGGAGTTTATCTAACATAAAAATGTACTGTATGTGTCTATGTAAAAGCCTATACAAACCAGATCATTTTACATCATATTAAGTAGTTATGGAAACACATCTCAAGGGATTAAATACAGAAATACAAGATTAAGTATTATGGCTAACAGTAGATAACTTATAGGTTTAAGTGTAGACCATTTGCACAACAGTCATTTTGACATGAAAAGCTTCTGTTCAATTTAAGTGAAGCTGAATCTGAACCTTTGGCTAATGTGACATGTTTGCTCAACAAGACATATGTGAAAATGGTTTGTTATACTGGGTGTGGTGAAAACGAACATTATACAAAGAGATATTCTGCTGACACGATCACAAATCCTTTCTGTTCATCATCATGACCTTCTGTCTGCAGGATTTCTGAACAGTCTCCCTGATATGAACAACACATTGAGCCCTAATCACTCACTCAATCAAATCAAAGAATCAATAACAAATGGTGCACACACTGTAAGCAAGTGCACCCTTTGCCCGGCTGGCTCAGTCAAACTCTGAGTAGTACCTCAACCATGGGAAGTGATCTGTTTTTGTGTTTACCCTATGATAATACGCAGTGCAGCAAAATATGGACTAAGGTCTTTAAAGAATTATTTACAGAGAAACCGCCTCTGCCCAAAACAAGGTCCAATGAGAGTAGTGACTCATGTACCAATCAGAAAGGATGACGCCCAAAATAACAAACTGATCCAGCGGAGCTTTTGAGTGAAGCTGATCAGACCCACAGCTGTGTAATTTACTTATTCTCTCAAATAAAAGGACAACTCTTGTTTTGATGTCCTTTCTCAAAATAATGAACACGACACTAATCAATGTCATTAGTAGCACCTGTGTTTGTCTTATTCTATCATGTCAGAGTAGCTGCTGTTAAATAGGTTCATAGATAGGTAAGTAATTATGGGCCAACCACTTGTTCCTTTTGGTGCACGATATGTGGTGCTTGATGTGGGAGGTTCAGTGGCATCTCCTCACTGTCTTCCTCCTCAGAGGCAGACGTTTCTGTGTAGATGCACTCAAAATAAATAAAACAGCAATAAAAAAAAAACATGACACACAAAACCATCAATTGTTACAAGCTGAATCAACATTCAAAATGAGACTTAATCTCTGGCCTTGATGGCTCCATGATTGAGTGAATTGATCTCTCCCTGTCTGTATTATTTGTGTGTTAAACTTCAATAAAAATGTTCATTACAAAATGAGGCTTAGTCTGTCAAAATTGACTGGGTCCTTGTGTCTGATCACACTGACTTGCCTGGTTAGTTCCAGGATGGGAGCTGCCAGGGCTGCTGATATGTGGGCTGGGGCCTGATCTGTGCTTCTTTACAAAAAAGTGGTAAATATCTCCCTTTCTCTTCATTGTTATCTGTCCCTATACAAAATAAGACTGCCTGGTTACACCTTTGTGTTGGGCCAAATCTTAAAACTATTTGCCCACATTCTCGTGCTGTAGCTTCATATCAACTACCAGGTTAGCTCCTATAAAATTAAACTGGATGATGTTGGCTAGTCAGTGCCAAAATAACTTGGCTATGACCTTCAAACAAGCTCCATGGACATTGAAATAATCTCTGGACATTCATTACAGTTTAGTGTGAAATTCTTGCAAACTGAATTGATTTAAAGTCTCTAAATACACTTACTGTGAAAACTAACTATGTGGTTTTGGATGTGGTTTCCCATATCATCCTAATCTAGTGCTACGTAGCTTCAGGCTAACATTAGAATATAGTCTTTGATAACATTAGCCTACTCAAGCAGTTGAACTATTGAGGCAAAATCTCTTCTCCTCTGAACGTGCTGTCAAATTGTGAATAGTTCAAAACAAAGACTCATCTGGTGTCTGTGTCTCTGTGACTCTGTGACTGTCTGTCTGTCTGTGTCTCTGTCTGTCTGTGTGTCTGTCTGTCTGTCTGTGTGTCTGTCTGTCTATGTCTCTGTCTATCTATCTCTATGACTCTGTCTGTCGTTCTGTCTGTCTGTGTCTCTGTCTGTCTATCTGTGTCTCGGTCTGTCTGGGTGTCTGTCTGGGTGTCAGTCTGTCTGTCTGTATCTCTGTCTCGGTGTCTTCCTGTCTGTCTGGGTGTCTGTCTGGGTCTCAGTCTGTCTTGGTGTCTGTCTGTCTGTCTGGGTGCCTGTCTGTCTGGGTGGATGTCTGTCTGTCTGTGTCTCTGTCTTTCTGGGTGTGTGTCTGTCTACCTGTCTGTCTGTCTCTGTCTTTCTGGATGTCTGTTTGTGTCTCTGTCTGGGTGTCTGTCGGTCTATCTGTTGGTCTGTGTCTGTCTAGGTGTCTGTGTGTATGTCTGTCTGTCTACCTGTCTGTCTGTCTCTGTCTTTCTGGGTGTCTGGGTGTCTGTGTCTCTGTGATCATCTATCTCTTCTAAATCCTTTCTCATAATTTTGTTCTTCATTCCTACCTCATTTTTTGCAGCTTCTATTTTCTCCTTTAACACCTCCGGCTTTGTTATACTAAAACTCCCTTCCTTTGGGAAACCCCACTTCTCAACCGACACGTAAAAAAACGGTACCCATTTATCACCATATTTCTTTTTAATGCTTTGACAACAGTGAGAATCAGGACACTCTCTCACAATCTTGGACCCAGACGACCCCATTTTCCTGAGGAGTCTGCGTACGCCTTTAATCTTAGAAACGTCTACCTAAGATGTCCAGTTCTGCCTAGGTAACTGACTGACCTATCCTGATGTGTTGTATTTTAATCTCTTCCTGAGATTTTCCCTGTAGAGTACTTACTACTTAATACAAACACTATCATTAAATCTCTTACCGGAGATTTTCAGTGTAGAGTCCTTATTACACTTGTCCTAAGATGTGACCAGGATAACATTCTTCTCCATAGTTCAAGGACTGATTGACTCAATCAAAAATTGATCTTTAGCTTCATTTAACAATTGAAAATTAGCTTACCCTGAATTTAGGATGTTTCCTGTTAATTTGAGTTTGTTGGACCTTGAGGTGACAGCTTCTAGGTCCATGGAGAGGGTCCTCCAGTCTCGAATGAACTGAGGTGGAGGTGAGACACATTTGATCAGTCTCAAATGGCCATTCACCTTCCCTGGGTCCTGAGGGATCAGCCTGAGATCCCACTT
Source organism: Sciaenops ocellatus (assembly GCA_033000465.1). NCBI lineage: Eukaryota > Metazoa > Chordata > Actinopteri > Sciaenidae > Sciaenops > Sciaenops ocellatus. Next base: position 27,619,384 of record CP136870.1, on the reverse strand, counting down.
CTGACACGTTCGTTGCTGAAATTTTCTGGAAAACACCCACCAATGCACAAAAATAAAGATCTTGAGTCAATCAATTTGTCTTTAAAGGTTTTGTCATTTTATTCTTGCAAGAAGAACAGTTCTACAAATGCACAAGACAGTCTGCAGAATATGTTCAGAGTGGGGTAGTCCCACGGTGATTCTTATTCACTTCTAGGAGTATTGCTCATTATTATGATTTACTTATCTGTCACAGGTGGCTATAATGGAATGTACTCATCACTATTAAACCTCACTAACAAGCTCTGCCTGACCGTGTGAACCAAGGTCAAGTTTATACAGCAAACAACTACTGTTACAAACAATTTGCATAATGAGAAATATTTCTAGGTGAAAGGTACTGAGTAAAACCAAACAAGACTATAAAGGCACACAGTTTTATACTCAAAAACTTTTCAGAATATTACTGAGATCAAACATGGCTATATATGGTTATAAAAAAGAACACACAATCATGTAATATAAATTTTCCATTATATTTCCCTCCTTTTGATTATAAAAACACATTAAAAACACATTCAACTTCTGTAAGTAGGGTTAACAGTATGATAATGCTCACAGTTCCTTTGATGCCACAGAGGCCTGTATGTCTGAACGGATGCCATAGCATGTTCTGCGACCTTCACAGCAGTGTGAGTGACCAGGAGGACCTGGAATGGTCCTAACCAGCAATGATGTCTCCAAGACTTTCTCCTCCTTTACCACAACGCAATCTCCAGGCTTAATGTCATGCAGAGGACCTGAGGCAGCTGGAGGTTGTGTACTGGCAACCTGTTGTCTAATGTCACAAAAAGATTTGGTTAAGAATATGTGTTTGTCTCTGTCTGGATGTCTGTATGGCTGTCTCTGTCTTTCTGGATGTCTGCCTGGGTGTCAGTCTGTCTGTCTGTGTGGGTGTCTGTCTGGGTGTCAGCCTGTCTGTCTGTGTGGGTGTCTGTCTGTGTGTCAGTCTGTCTGTCTGTGTGGGTATCTGTCTGTCTCTGTCTTTCTGTCTGTCTGTCTGTGTCTCTCTCTTGATGTCTGTCTGGGTATCTGGATGTGTCGGTGTCTGGGTGTCTGTGTCTCTTTCGGTCTGTGTCTCTGTCTGTCTGCGTGTGTGTCTGGGTATCTGTCTGTCTGCGTGTGTGTCTGGATGTCTGTCTGTCTGCGTGTGTGTCTGGGTGTCCGTCTGTCTGCGTGTGTGTCTGGGTGTCCGTCTGTCTGGGTGGGTATCTACCTGTCTGTCTGTCTGTCTGTCTGTGTTTCTGAGTCTCTGTCTGTCTGGGTGTCTGTCTGTCTGGATCTCTGTCTGGATGTCTGTTTGTCTGTCTCTGTCTGTCTGGGTGGGTATCTATCTGTCTGCGTCTGTCTGTTTGTGTCTCTGTCTGTCTCTGTCTCTGTCTGTGAGTCTGGATGTGTCAGTGTCTGGGTGTCTGTCTGCGTGTGTCTCTTTCGATCTGTGTCTCTGTCTGTCTGTGTCTCTGTCTGGATGTCTGTATGTCTGTTTCTGTCTTTCTGGGTGTCTGTCTGGGTGTCAGTCTGTCTGTCTGTCTGTGTGGGTGTCTAGGTGTCTGTGTCTCTGTCTGTCTGGGTGTCTGTTTGTCTGTCTCTGTCTGTCTGGGTGGGTATCTATCTGTCTGTGTCTGTCTGTGTCTCTGTCCGTCTCTGACTCTGTCTGTCTGTCTGTGTCTCTGTCTGGGTGTCTGGATGTGTCAGTGTCTGTCTGCGTCTCTGTCTGTCTGTCTGGGTGTCTATCTCTCTGGGTGTTTGTATCTGTTTGTGTGTGTGTGTGTGTGTGTGTGTGTGTGTGTGTTTGTGTGTGTCTGTCTGGGTGCCAGTCTGTCTAGGTGTCTGTCTGTGTCTCTGTCTGTCTGGGTGTCAGTCTGTCTGTCTGGGTGTCAGTCTGCCTGTCTGTCTCTGTCTGGTTGACTGCCTGTCTGTGTGGGTGTCTGCCTGTGTCTCAGTCTGTCTAGGTGTCTGTTTGTCTGTGTCTGTTTCTGTCTGTCTGTGTGTCTGTGTGTCTGTCTGTCTGTCTGTCTGTGTCTCTGTCTCTGCCTGGGTGTCTGTCTGTCTGTCTGGGTCTCTGTCTGTCTGCCTGGGTGGGTATCTATCTATCTGTCTGTGTCTGCGTCTTTGTCTGTCTGGGTTTCTGTCTGTCTGAGTCTCTGTCTGTCTGGGTTTCAAACAAACAAAAAAAAAAAAAACTGCATAATGTAGTTTAACCTTAGTTAAAGTCCATATTGATTCTTTAAACTATGCAGCATTAGTAGTTCTTAGCAGCTCGTTTTGATATCTTTCATCTTTAATTTTCTCACACAGTCATATCACAGATACACATGCCTTTAAGAAAATAAAACTCAAAAGGCTATTGTTTCTGCTAGGAGTATCTCACACATCATAAAACCACAGTGATAAGCATTTCTTCCAAACACCTCACGCTTGTCCAATTGTTGTTGTTGTTTTTTTTTTTTTAAATCATTCACGTCTGTGAAATGAGCTTGAGCTAACAAGGTTGAAGCTAGCACTGAAAACATAACACACTCACCGGAGACTAGTCATGAAAACATGTTAGTTAGTCATCCTCCTTAATCTTCTGGCAACACAGTATTATCCCGGACAACTTTAAGCTCTTTCGAACAACAATAACATCAAACTTAATCAATATATTTAACATTTACTCCATGTGGTTTCCAAAAGACTGCACTTGTGCTTGCGCTCATCTTGTTTTGTTTTTTCCACTTCCCGCTTCTTCCTCATTTCTACCTCGGATTTTTAGACCCATCAGTGAGCACAATGCGCCACCTTGTGGCGGAACATGCGCTACTACATACAATATCACAACACTTCAAATCAATATACTACATGTTAAATTTATGGGTTACAAGAGCCACAATTCTGCCAGGTGAAACGTCAATGTTACCTGATGAGCAGCCACACACGGTCTGGCCTTTGCACAGGTAACAGCTGCACTAACATTAAAAAACATAATATAAAAAAATAAATAAAATTAGAAATCTACTGATACACAATAAATGCACAATACCAGCACCCACTCATAGTACATAGTAAGGAATGCATAGGACTTAAAAACTGTACCTGTTTGCTGGTGAAACTCTGATGAAGGCTGCAAAAACCCTCCTGTTACTGCCTCTCTGTTGTGCAGGACAAAGCGTGTGTGAACTGCAATAACACAGTCCTCACAAAGGAATGGGAGAGGCAGGCAGTCCAGACATCATTCTGATCTCACAGTCAGTAGCAGCCAACTCAGACGACGTCTCACAAGTCACTGCTGCGCCCGCTTCTCCATCCTCCAACAACTGAAGGAGTTCCTGACGAAGCACCTCAGTTTCAGGCACTAACAGAAAAAATAAAGAAATAAAGAAACTGTTGCTGAAATTCTCTGGAAAGCACTCACCAACACAAAATAAAGATCTTGAGTCAACCAATTGGTCCTTAAAGGTTTTGTCATTTTATTCTTGCAAGAGGAACAGTTCTACAAATGCACATTACAGTCTGCAAAAAAAGCTCAGGGTGGGGCAGTCCCACGCTGATTCTTATACACTTCTAAGGAGTATTCGTCATTATTATGGTTTGCTTAGCTAACTGTTGCAGGTGGCCACAATGGAATATGCTCATCACTATCAAATCTCACTAACAAGCTCTGCTGGACCGTGTGAACCAAGGTCAAGTTTATACATCAAACAACTACTGCTACAAACAACTTGCATAAATGAGATAAAGATTTCTAAGTGCAAGGTACTGAGTAAAACCAAACGAGACCATAAGACACACAGTGTTATACTTAAAAGCTTTTCAGAATATTAATGAGATCAGACATGGATATATATGGTTAAAAAAGAACACACAATCATGTAATATAAATTTCCTATTACATTTCCTTCCGTTTGATTATAAAAATCACACTATATGCAAAGGATATTAAAAAAAAATCAATTTCTCAACAACATCAACTGTGTCAATTCACGAGGATTCAAAAAACATCATCGTAATGAGAAACTGACCAACTTCATTCAGAAAATGGTATTGCCATCACGAGAGTTGAGATCTGAGTCTGAGTCAAGTAGGGTGGGGTTATAGTCAGGAATGTGGTGGGGAGTTTGCAAGAAATGGCCCACAGTTTGATCCACATATCTCTGAATCAGAGCTTTCATACAGGTGAGCAGGACTGTACAGAAACAGATCGTAAGAGGCATTACTAAAAAGATAGGAATGAGGATTTGGAGAATCAGTGTTCCCCATGGGCCAAAACGGCCGTAAAGCCAATCCATTGCTGAAACCCCTGCACCATCGGAGGGTTTGAAATGACTGGTAATGGTATTCAGGATATCAACCAATTGTGTGATATTGTCATGAGGATCAGGAGCTAACACACAGCACTGAGAGACAGTCAGATTGAGAGCTTTACACATGCCTCCTTCCAAAGCAAACAGATAATCCAACACCATTTCATGTTTCAGTGTGACTGCCCTGTAACTGTGATCTGCATTGTTAAGAAATTCAATAGCTGCTGTGTTCGCGGTCATGTAGGCAAATAATCAGCAGTGATGTTATCAATGTGATCAGCTAAGAAAGTCACCCCATACCATGGAAAGAGTCCAATACCCCATTTTTTTGCCCAAAGAAATACAATAATGGTAACAATCTTTAGAGGAGGAACCTGCCATGTCCGTTTATGCCGTCTGCTGCCGTTGGTGCTGTTTACTGTAGCATTAAAAAATGTTTCAAGTAGAATAACAGTTAGAGGCTTGCTTCAACCACATTAAACTTTTGGCGCTTTTATCTGTGGACATTTTATTGTTTTTATCCCTCAATATAAAGGTCATTCCTTTTGTTTTAAAGTCTGTGTAAAATCAGAATAATGTTCTGAGTTTGTCAGAACTTTTATTAACCACCCAGCCAAATTTGAATGATTAAAAATATCGACAAGTTTATAAAATTAGGTGTCAAAATCAGGTAAAAATGAACTCTCAGCTCCAGGACTGTGGACTCTGAGTGTGCTAAAGCCATGCCCACTCGTGGGACGACAGAGAAATATAATGGCGCTCTCTAAGCAGCGAAAAGTGGATCGTGAAAATCGAGCTTTCAACCTGGAATGGACAGATTGATTCATGTTCATTGTTCCCACTGGGAGCAGAAACCAGTGTGTCTCATATGTTCAGAGAGCGTGGCGCTTATTAAAAGTGCCAATGTGAAACGCCACTATGAGACAAAACACAAAGTTTTTCATCAAGTCTGAAGTCAGGTCACAGAAAATAAGCAGTCTCACATCCCAATATGATCAATCAATCGTTTTTCTGCTTTTGCACGCTTGAAAATGTCGCTCTCGTTAAACTAGTAAATATGACTTTGGGATTTATTTATTTTATACATTTAGTTTCTGTGGAACCATCAAGTTATGCTGCCATCTTGGTCTAAGCCCACCAAAAGAGTTTTTTGTGTATTAATGAATATTCTATATGTACTTGTGCCTTGAATTGTCCCTTGAGGGACTAATGAAGTATTTTGAATTGAATTCAAATGAACATGAGTCGTATAAATGAGTATTGGTTCTCTTACTTTGTGTCTGAAGGTCCAGGTTCATGACTGAAGTTTAGAGGACGACCTTTGGACCGGTCACTCTTCTTAGACAGACAGCTGGATCCTGGAGACTCCGCTCTGTCCTCCTCTTCCTCACAAACATTCATCTTCTGGACTTCAGTCAGTCTGAGAGGTGAAACATGAACACTGACTGTGAGCTCAGGACAAAAGAAGTCTCAAGAGTCACAAACAAGACTGAGAGAACAGGAAGTCTCTCTCACACACACACACACACACACACACACACACACACAATTGTGATCATAATAGTAGTCATCAGCAGGACATGGGTCCCCCTCTTTACATTAACAATCTGCGTCACCAAGTGGAAATATTTTCAGCAAGTAAAGCTTAAGCATGCAGGAAATTAGTCAGAGAAATACTTTGGAGTTTATCTAACATAAAAATGTACTGTATGTGTCTATGTAAAAGCCTATACAAACCAGATCATTTTACATCATATTAAGTAGTTATGGAAACACATCTCAAGGGATTAAATACAGAAATACAAGATTAAGTATTATGGCTAACAGTAGATAACTTATAGGTTTAAGTGTAGACCATTTGCACAACAGTCATTTTGACATGAAAAGCTTCTGTTCAATTTAAGCGAAGCTGAATCTGAACCTTTGGCTAATGTGACATGTTTGCTCAACAAGACATATGTGAAAATGGTTTGTTATACTGGGTGTGGTGAAAACGAACATTATACAAAGAGATATTCTGCTGACACGATCACAAATCCTTTCTGTTCATCATCATGACCTTCTGTCTGCAGGATTTCTGAACAGTCTCCCTGATATGAACAACACATTGAGCCCTAATCACTCACTCAATCAAATCAAAGAATCAATAACAAATGGTGCACACACTGTAAACAAGTGCACCCTTTGCCCGGCTGGCTCAGTCAAACTCTGAGTAGTACCTCAACCATGGGAAGTGATCTGTTTTTGTGTTTACCCTATGATAATACGCAGTGCAGCAAAATATGGACTAAGGTCTTTAAAGAATTATTTACAGAGAAACCGCCTCTGCCCAAAACAAGGTCCAATGAGAGTAGTGACTCATGTACCAATCAGAAAGGATGACGCCCAAAATAACAAACTGATCCAGCGGAGCTTTTGAGTGAAGCTGATCAGACCCACAGCTGTGTAATTTACTTATTCTCTCAAATAAAAGGACAACTCTTGTTTTGATGTCCTTTCTCAAAATAATGAACACGACACTAATCAATGTCATTAGTAGCACCTGTGTTTGTCTTATTCTATCATGTCAGAATAGCTGCTGTTAAATAGGTTCATAGATAGGTAAGTAATTATGGGCCAACCACTTGTTCCTTTTGGTGCACGATATGTGGTGCTTGATGTGGGAGGTTCAGTGGCATCTCCTCACTGTCTTCCTCCTCAGAGGCAGACGTTTCTGTGTAGATGCACTCAAAATAAATAAAACAGCAATAAAAAAAAAACATGACACACAAAACCATCAATTGTTACAAGCTGAATCAACATTCAAAATGAGACTTAATCTCTGGCCTTGATGGCTCCATGATTGAGTGAATTGATCTCTCCCTGTCTGTATTATTTGTGTGTTAAACTTCAATAAAAATGTTCATTACAAAATGAGGCTTAGTCTGTCAAAATTGACTGGGTCCTTGTGTCTGATCACACTGACTTGCCTGGTTAGTTCCAGGATGGGAGCTGCCAGGGCTGCTGATATGTGGGCTGGGGCCTGATCTGTGCTTCTTTACAAAAAAGTGGTAAATATCTCCCTTTCTCTTCATTGTTATCTGTCCCTATACAAAATAAGACTGCCTGGTTACACCTTTGTGTTGGGCCAAATCTTAAAACTATTTGCCCACATTCTCGTGCTGTAGCTTCATATCAACTACCAGGTTAGCTCCTATAAAATTAAACTGGATGATGTTGGCTAGTCAGTGCCAAAATAACTTGGCTATGACCTTCAAACAAGCTCCATGGACATTGAAATAATCTCTGGACGTTCATTACAGTTTAGTGTGAAATTCTTGCAAACTGAATTGATTTAAAGTCTCTAAATACACTTACTGTGAAAACTAACTATGTGGTTTTGGATGTGGTTTCCCATATCATCCTAATCTAGTGCTACGTAGCTTCAGGCTAACATTAGAATATAGTCTTTGATAACATTAGCCTACTCAAGCAGTTGAACTATTGAGGCAAAATCTCTTCTCCTCTGAACGTGCTGTCAAATTGTGAATAGTTCAAAACAAAGACTCATCTGGTGTCTGTGTCTCTGTGACTCTGTGACTGTCTGTCTGTCTGTGTCTCTGTCTGTCTGTGTGTCTGTCTGTCTGTCTGTGTGTCTGTCTGTCTATGTCTCTGTCTATCTATCTCTATGACTCTGTCTGTCGTTCTGTCTGTCTGTGTCTCTGTCTGTCTATCTGTGTCTCGGTCTGTCTGGGTGTCAGTCTGTCTGTCTGTATCTCTGTCTCGGTGTCTTCCTGTCTGTCTGGGTGTCTGTCTGGGTCTCAGTCTGTCTTGGTGTCTGTCTGTCTGTCTGGGTGCCTGTCTGTCTGGGTGGATGTCTGTCTGTCTGTGTCTCTGTCTTTCTGGGTGTGTGTCTGTCTACCTGTCTGTCTGTCTCTGTCTTTCTGGATGTCTGTTTGTGTCTCTGTCTGGGTGTCTGTCGGTCTATCTGTTGGTCTGTGTCTGTCTAGGTGTCTGTGTGTATGTCTGTCTGTCTACCTGTCTGTCTGTCTCTGTCTTTCTGGGTGTCTGGGTGTCTGTGTCTCTGTGATCATCTATCTCTTCTAAATCCTTTCTCATAATTTTGTTCTTCATTCCTACCTCATTTTTTGCAGCTTCTATTTTCTCCTTTAACACCTCCGGCTTTGTTATACTAAAACTCCCTTCCTTTGGGAAACCCCACTTCTCAACCGACACGTAAAAAAACGGTACCCATTTATCACCATATTTGTTTTTAATGCTTTGACAACAGTGAGAATCAGGACACTCTCTCACAATCTTGGACCCAGACGACCCCATTTTCCTGAGGAGTCTGCGTACGCCTTTAATCTTAGAAACGTCTACCTAAGATGTCCAGTTCTGCCTAGGTAACTGACTGACCTATCCTGATGTGTTGTATTTTAATCTCTTCCTGAGATTTTCCCTGTAGAGTACTTACTACTTAATACAAACACTATCATTAAATCTCTTACCGGAGATTTTCAGTGTAGAGTCCTTATTACACTTGTCCTAAGATGTGACCAGGATAACATTCTTCTCCATAGTTCAAGGACTGATTGACTCAATCAAAAATTGATCTTTAGCTTCATTTAACAATTGAAAATTAGCTTACCCTGAATTTAGGATGTTTCCTGTTAATTTGAGTTTGTTGGACCTTGAGGTGACAGCTTCTAGGTCCATGGAGAGGGTCCTCCAGTCTCGAATGAACTGAGGTGGAGGTGAGACACATTTGATCAGTCTCAAATGGCCATTCACCTTCCCTGGGTCCTGAGGGATCAGCCTGAGATCCCACTTCTGACACGTTCGTTGCTGAAATTTTCTGGAAAACACCCACCAATGCACAAAAATAAAGATCTTGAGTCAATCAATTTGTCTTTAAAGGTTTTGTCATTTTATTCTTGCAAGAAGAACAGTTCTACAAATGCACAAGACAGTCTGCAGAATATGTTCAGAGTGGGGTAGTCCCACGGTGATTCTTATTCACTTCTAGGAGTATTGCTCATTATTATGATTTACTTATCTGTCACAGGTGGCTATAATGGAATGTACTCATCACTATTAAACCTCACTAACAAGCTCTGCCTGACCGTGTGAACCAAGGTCAAGTTTATACAGCAAACAACTACTGTTACAAACAATTTGCATAATGAGAAATATTTCTAGGTGAAAGGTACTGAGTAAAACCAAACAAGACTATAAAGGCACACAGTTTTATACTCAAAAACTTTTCAGAATATTACTGAGATCAAACATGGCTATATATGGTTATAAAAAAGAACACACAATCATGTAATATAAATTTTCCATTATATTTCCCTCCTTTTGATTATAAAAACACATTAAAAACACATTCAACTTCTGTAAGTAGGGTTAACAGTATGATAATGCTCACAGTTCCTTTGATGCCACAGAGGCCTGTATGTCTGAACGGATGCCATAGCATGTTCTGCGACCTTCACAGCAGTGTGAGTGACCAGGAGGACCTGGAATGGTCCTAACCAGCAATGATGTCTCCAAGACTTTCTCCTCCTTTACCACAACGCAATCTCCAGGCTTAATGTCATGCAGAGGACCTGAGGCAGCTGGAGGTTGTGTACTGGCAACCTGTTGTCTAATGTCACAAAAAGATTTGGTTAAGAATATGTGTTTGTCTCTGTCTGGATGTCTGTATGGCTGTCTCTGTCTTTCTGGATGTCTGCCTGGGTGTCAGTCTGTCTGTCTGTGTGGGTGTCTGTCTGGGTGTCAGCCTGTCTGTCTGTGTGGGTGTCTGTCTGTGTGTCAGTCTGTCTGTCTGTGTGGGTATCTGTCTGTCTCTGTCTTTCTGTCTGTCTGTCTGTGTCTCTCTCTTGATGTCTGTCTGGGTATCTGGATGTGTCGGTGTCTGGGTGTCTGTGTCTCTTTCGGTCTGTGTCTCTGTCTGTCTGCGTGTGTGTCTGGGTATCTGTCTGTCTGCGTGTGTGTCTGGATGTCTGTCTGTCTGCGTGTGTGTCTGGGTGTCCGTCTGTCTGCGTGTGTGTCTGGGTGTCCGTCTGTCTGGGTGGGTATCTACCTGTCTGTCTGTCTGTCTGTCTGTGTTTCTGAGTCTCTGTCTGTCTGGGTGTCTGTCTGTCTGGATCTCTGTCTGGATGTCTGTTTGTCTGTCTCTGTCTGTCTGGGTGGGTATCTATCTGTCTGCGTCTGTCTGTTTGTGTCTCTGTCTGTCTCTGTCTCTGTCTGTGAGTCTGGATGTGTCAGTGTCTGGGTGTCTGTCTGCGTGTGTCTCTTTCGATCTGTGTCTCTGTCTGTCTGTGTCTCTGTCTGGATGTCTGTATGTCTGTTTCTGTCTTTCTGGGTGTCTGTCTGGGTGTCAGTCTGTCTGTCTGTCTGTGTGGGTGTCTAGGTGTCTGTGTCTCTGTCTGTCTGGGTGTCTGTTTGTCTGTCTCTGTCTGTCTGGGTGGGTATCTATCTGTCTGTGTCTGTCTGTGTCTCTGTCCGTCTCTGACTCTGTCTGTCTGTCTGTGTCTCTGTCTGGGTGTCTGGATGTGTCAGTGTCTGTCTGCGTCTCTGTCTGTCTGTCTGGGTGTCTATCTCTCTGGGTGTTTGTATCTGTTTGTGTGTGTGTGTGTGTGTGTGTGTGTGTGTGTGTGTGTGTTTGTGTGTGTCTGTCTGGGTGCCAGTCTGTCTAGGTGTCTGTCTGTGTCTCTGTCTGTCTGGGTGTCAGTCTGTCTGTCTGGGTGTCAGTCTGCCTGTCTGTCTCTGTCTGGTTGACTGCCTGTCTGTGTGGGTGTCTGCCTGTGTCTCAGTCTGTCTAGGTGTCTGTTTGTCTGTGTCTGTTTCTGTCTGTCTGTGTGTCTGTGTGTCTGTGTGTCTGTCTGTCTGTGTCTCTGTCTCTGCCTGGGTGTCTGTCTGTCTGTCTGGGTCTCTGTCTGTCTGCCTGGGTGGGTATCTATCTATCTGTCTGTGTCTGCGTCTTTGTCTGTCTGGGTTTCTGTCTGTCTGAGTCTCTGTCTGTCTGGGTTTCAAACAAACAAAAAAAAAAAAAACTGCATAGTGTAGTTTAACCTTAGTTAAAGTCCATATTGATTCTTTAAACTATGCAGCATTAGTAGTTCTTAGCAGCTCGTTTTGATATCTTTCATCTTTAATTTTCTCACACAGTCATATCACAGATACACATGCCTTTAAGAAAATAAAACTCAAAAGGCTATTGTTTCTGCTAGGAGTATCTCACACATCATAAAACCACAGTGATAAGCATTTCTTCCAAACACCTCACGCTTGTCCAATTGTTGTTTTTTTTTTTTTTTTAAATCATTCACGTCTGTGAAATGAGCTTGAGCTAACAAGGTTGAAGCTAGCACTGAAAACATAACACACTCACCGGAGACTAGTCATGAAAACATGTTAGTTAGTCATCCTCCTTAATCTTCTGGCAACACAGTATTATCCCGGACAACTTTAAGCTCTTTCGAACAACAATAACATCAAACTTAATCAATATATTTAACATTTACTCCATGTGGTTTCCAAAAGACTGCACTTGTGCTTGCGCTCATCTTGTTTTGTTTTTTCCACTTCCCGCTTCTTCCTCATTTCTACCTCGGATTTTTAGACCCATCAGTGAGCACAATGCGCCACCTTGTGGCGGAACATGCGCTACTACATACAATATCACAACACTTCAAATCAATATACTACATGTTAAATTTATGGGTTACAAGAGCCACAATTCTGCCAGGTGAAACGTCAATGTTACCTGATGAGCAGCCACACACGGTCTGGCCTTTGCACAGGTAACAGCTGCACTAACATTAAAAAACATAATATAAAAAAATAAATAAAATTAGAAATCTACTGATACACAATAAATGCACAATACCAGCACCCACTCATAGTACATAGTAAGGAATGCATAGGACTTAAAAACTGTACCTGTTTGCTGGTGAAACTCTGATGAAGGCTGCAAAAACCCTCCTGTTACTGCCTCTCTGTTGTGCAGGACAAAGCGTGTGTGAACTGCAATAACACAGTCCTCACAAAGGAATGGGAGAGGCAGGCAGTCCAGACATCATTCTGATCTCACAGTCAGTAGCAGCCAACTCAGACGACGTCTCACAAGTCACTGCTGCGCCCGCTTCTCCATCCTCCAACAACTGAAGGAGTTCCTGACGAAGCACCTCAGTTTCAGGCACTAACAGAAAAAATAAAGAAATAAAGAAACTGTTGCTGAAATTCTCTGGAAAGCACTCACCAACACAAAATAAAGATCTTGAGTCAACCAATTGGTCCTTAAAGGTTTTGTCATTTTATTCTTGCAAGAGGAACAGTTCTACAAATGCACATTACAGTCTGCAAAAAAAGCTCAGGGTGGGGCAGTCCCACGCTGATTCTTATACACTTCTAAGGAGTATTCGTCATTATTATGGTTTGCTTAGCTAACTGTTGCAGGTGGCCACAATGGAATATGCTCATCACTATCAAATCTCACTAACAAGCTCTGCTGGACCGTGTGAACCAAGGTCAAGTTTATACATCAAACAACTACTGCTACAAACAACTTGCATAAATGAGATAAAGATTTCTAAGTGCAAGGTACTGAGTAAAACCAAACGAGACCATAAGACACACAGTGTTATACTTAAAAGCTTTTCAGAATATTAATGAGATCAGACATGGATATATATGGTTAAAAAAGAACACACAATCATGTAATATAAATTTCCTATTACATTTCCTTCCGTTTGATTATAAAAATCACACTATATGCAAAGGATATTAAAAAAAAATCAATTTCTCAACAACATCAACTGTGTCAATTCACGAGGATTCAAAAAACATCATCGTAATGAGAAACTGACCAACTTCATTCAGAAAATGGTATTGCCATTACGAGAGTTGAGATCTGAGTCTGAGTCAAGTAGGGTGGGGTTATAGTCAGGAATGTGGTGGGGAGTTTGCAAGAAATGGCCCACAGTTTGATCCACATATCTCTGAATCAGAGCTTTCATACAGGTGAGCAGGACTGTACAGAAACAGATCGTAAGAGGCATTACTAAAAAGATAGGAATGAGGATTTGGAGAATCAGTGTTCCCCATGGGCCAAAACGGCCGTAAAGCCAATCCATTGCTGAAACCCCTGCACCATCGGAGGGTTTGAAATGACTGGTAATGGTATTCAGGATATCAACCAATTGTGTGATATTGTCATGAGGATCAGGAGCTAACACACAGCACTGAGAGACAGTCAGATTGAGAGCTTTACACATGCCTCCTTCCAAAGCAAACAGATAATCCAACACCATTTCATGTTTCAGTGTGACTGCCCTGTAACTGTGATCTGCATTGTTAAGAAATTCAATAGCTGCTGTGTTCGCGGTCATGTAGGCAAATAATCAGCAGTGATGTTATCAATGTGATCAGCTAAGAAAGTCACCCCATACCATGGAAAGAGTCCAATACCCCATTTTTTTGCCCAAAGAAATACAATAATGGTAACAATCTTTAGAGGAGGAACCTGCCATGTCCGTTTATGCCGTCTGCTGCCGTTGGTGCTGTTTACTGTAGCATTAAAAAATGTTTCAAGTAGAATACCAGTTAGAGGCTTGCTTCAACCACATTAAACTTTTGGCGCTTTTATCTGTGGACATTTTATTGTTTTTATCCCTCAATATAAAGGTCATTCCTTTTGTTTTAAAGTCTGTGTAAAATCAGAATAATGTTCTGAGTTTGTCAGAACTTTTATTAACCACCCAGCCAAATTTGAATGATTAAAAATATCGACAAGTTTATAAAATTAGGTGTCAAAATCAGGTAAAAATGAACTCTCAGCTCCAGGACTGTGGACTCTGAGTGTGCTAAAGCCACGCCCACTCGTGGGACGACAGAGAAATATAATGGCGCTCTCTAAGCAGCGAAAAGTGGATCGTGAAAATCGAGCTTTCAACCTGGAATGGACAGATTGATTCATGTTCATTGTTCCCACTGGGAGCAGAAACCAGTGTGTCTCATATGTTCAGAGAGCGTGGCGCTTATTAAAAGTGCCAATGTGAAACGCCACTATGAGACAAAACACAAAGTTTTTCATCAAGTCTGAAGTCAGGTCACAGAAAATAAGCAGTCTCACATCCCAATATGATCAATCAATCGTTTTTCTGCTTTTGCACGCTTGAAAATGTCGCTCTCGTTAAACTAGTAAATATGACTTTGGGATTTATTTATTTTATACATTTAGTTTCTGTGGAACCATCAAGTTATGCTGCCATCTTGGTCTAAGCCCACCAAAAGAGTTTTTTGTGTATTAATGAATATTCTATATGTACTTGTGCCTTGAATTGTCCCTTGAGGGACTAATGAAGTATTTTGAATTGAATTCAAATGAACATGAGTCGTATAAATGAGTATTGGTTCTCTTACTTTGTGTCTGAAGGTCCAGGTTCATGACTGAAGTTTAGAGGACGACCTTTGGACCGGTCACTCTTCTTAGACAGACAGCTGGATCCTGGAGACTCCGCTCTGTCCTCCTCTTCCTCACAAACATTCATCTTCTGGACTTCAGTCAGTCTGAGAGGTGAAACATGAACACTGACTGTGAGCTCAGGACAAAAGAAGTCTCAAGAGTCACAAACAAGACTGAGAGAACAGGAAGTCTCTCACACACACACACACACACACACACACACACACACACACACACACACACACACACACACACACACACACACACACACACACACACACACACACAATTGTGATCATAATAGTAGTCATCAGCAGGACATGGGTCCCCCTCTTTACATTAACAATCTGCGTCACCAAGTGGAAATATTTTCAGCAAGTAAAGCTTAAGCATGCAGGAAATTAGTCAGAGAAATACTTTGGAGTTTATCTAACATAAAAATGTACTGTATGTGTCTATGTAAAAGCCTATACAAACCAGATCATTTTACATCATATTAAGTAGTTATGGAAACACATCTCAAGGGATTAAATACAGAAATACAAGATTAAGTATTATGGCTAACAGTAGATAACTTATAGGTTTAAGTGTAGACCATTTGCACAACAGTCATTTTGACATGAAAAGCTTCTGTTCAATTTAAGTGAAGCTGAATCTGAACCTTTGGCTAATGTGACATGTTTGCTCAACAAGACATATGTGAAAATGGTTTGTTATACTGGGTGTGGTGAAAACGAACATTATACAAAGAGATATTCTGCTGACACGATCACAAATCCTTTCTGTTCATCATCATGACCTTCTGTCTGCAGGATTTCTGAACAGTCTCCCTGATATGAACAACACATTGAGCCCTAATCACTCACTCAATCAAATCAAAGAATCAATAACAAATGGTGCACACACTGTAAGCAAGTGCACCCTTTGCCCGGCTGGCTCAGTCAAACTCTGAGTAGTACCTCAACCATGGGAAGTGATCTGTTTTTGTGTTTACCCTATGATAATACGCAGTGCAGCAAAATATGGACTAAGGTCTTTAAAGAATTATTTACAGAGAAACCGCCTCTGCCCAAAACAAGGTCCAATGAGAGTAGTGACTCATGTACCAATCAGAAAGGATGACGCCCAAAATAACAAACTGATCCAGCGGAGCTTTTGAGTGAAGCTGATCAGACCCACAGCTGTGTAATTTACTTATTCTCTCAAATAAAAGGACAACTCTTGTTTTGATGTCCTTTCTCAAAATAATGAACACGACACTAATCAATGTCATTAGTAGCACCTGTGTTTGTCTTATTCTATCATGTCAGAATAGCTGCTGTTAAATAGGTTCATAGATAGGTAAGTAATTATGGGCCAACCACTTGTTCCTTTTGGTGCACGATATGTGGTGCTTGATGTGGGAGGTTCAGTGGCATCTCCTCACTGTCTTCCTCCTCAGAGGCAGACGTTTCTGTGTAGATGCACTCAAAATAAATAAAACAGCAATAAAAAAAAAAACATGACACACAAAACCATCAATTGTTACAAGCTGAATCAACATTCAAAATGAGACTTAATCTCTGGCCTTGATGGCTCCATGATTGAGTGAATTGATCTCTCCCTGTCTGTATTATTTGTGTGTTAAACTTCAATAAAAATGTTCATTACAAAATGAGGCTTAGTCTGTCAAAATTGACTGGGTCCTTGTGTCTGATCACACTGACTTGCCTGGTTAGTTCCAGGATGGGAGCTGCCAGGGCTGCTGATATGTGGGCTGGGGCCTGATCTGTGCTTCTTTACAAAAAAGTGGTAAATATCTCCCTTTCTCTTCATTGTTATCTGTCCCTATACAAAATAAGACTGCCTGGATACACCTTTGTGTTGGGCCAAATCTTAAAACTATTTGCCCACATTCTCGTGCTGTAGCTTCATATCAACTACCAGGTTAGCTCCTATAAAATTAAACTGGATGATGTTGGCTAGTCAGTGCCAAAATAACTTGGCTATGACCTTCAAACAAGCTCCATGGACATTGAAATAATCTCTGGACGTTCATTACAGTTTAGTGTGAAATTCTTGCAAACTGAATTGATTTAAAGTCTCTAAATACACTTACTGTGAAAACTAACTATGTGGTTTTGGATGTGGTTTCCCATATCATCCTAATCTAGTGCTACGTAGCTTCAGGCTAACATTAGAATATAGTCTTTGATAACATTAGCCTACTCAAGCAGTTGAACTATTGAGGCAAAATCTCTTCTCCTCTGAACGTGCTGTCAAATTGTGAATAGTTCAAAACAAAGACTCATCTGGTGTCTGTGTCTCTGTGACTCTGTGACTGTCTGTCTGTCTGTCTGTGTCTCTGTCTGTCTGTGTGTCTGTCTGTCTGTCTGTGTGTCTGTCTGTCTATGTCTCTGTCTATCTATCTCTATGACTCTGTCTGTCGTTCTGTCTGTCTGTGTCTCTGTCTGTCTATCTGTGTCTCGGTCTGTCTGGGTGTCAGTCTGTCTGTCTGTATCTCTGTCTCGGTGTCTTCCTGTCTGTCTGGGTGTCTGTCTGTGTCTCAGTCTGTCTTGGTGTCTGTCTGTCTGTCTGGGTGCCTGTCTGTCTGGGTGGATGTCTGTCTGTCTGTGTCTCTGTCTTTCTGGGTGTGTGTCTGTCTACCTGTCTGTCTCTGTCTTTCTGGATGTCTGTTTGTGTCTCTGTCTGGGTGTCTGTCGGTCTATCTGTTGGTCTGTGTCTGTCTAGGTGTCTGTGTGTATGTCTGTCTGTCTACCTGTCTGTCTGTCTCTGTCTTTCTGGGTGTCTGGGTGTCTGTGTCTCTGTGATCATCTATCTCTTCTAAATCCTTTCTCATAATTTTGTTCTTCATTCCTACCTCATTTTTTGCAGCTTCTATTTTCTCCTTTAACACCTCCGGCTTTGTTATACTAAAACTCCCTTCCTTTGGGAAACCCCACTTCTCAACCGACACGTAAAAAAACGGTACCCATTTATCACCATATTTCTTTTTCATGCTTTGACAACAGTGAGAATCAGGACACTCTCTCACAATCTTGGACCCAGACGACCCCATTTTCCTGAGGAGTCTGCGTACGCCTTTAATCTTAGAAACGTCTACCTAAGATGTCCAGTTCTGCCTAGGTAACTGACTGACCTATCCTGATGTGTTGTATTTTAATCTCTTCCTGAGATTTTCCCTGTAGAGTACTTACTACTTAATACAAACACTATCATTAAATTTCTTACCGGAGATTTTCAGTGTAGAGTCCTTATTACACTTGTCCTAAGATGTGACCAGGATAACATTCTTCTCCATAGTTCAAGGACTGATTGACTCAATCAAAAATTGATCTTTAGCTTCATTTAACAATTGAAAATTAGCTTACCCTGAATTTAGGATGTTTCCTGTTAATTTGAGTTTGTTGGACCTTGAGGTGACAGCTTCTAGGTCCATGGAGAGGGTCCTCCAGTCTCGAATGAACTGAGGTGGAGGTGAGACACATTTGATCAGTCTCAAATGGCCATTCACCTTCCCTGGGTCCTGAGGGATCAGCCTGAGATCCCACTTCTGACACGTTCGTTGCTGAAATTTTCTGGAAAACACCCACCAATGCACAAAAATAAAGATCTTGAGTCAATCAATTTGTCTTTAAAGGTTTTGTCATTTTATTCTTGCAAGAAGAACAGTTCTACAAATGCACAAGACAGTCTGCAGAATATGTTCAGAGTGGGGTAGTCCCACGGTGATTCTTATTCACTTCTAGGAGTATTGCTCATTATTATGATTTACTTATCTGTCACAGGTGGCTATAATGGAATGTACTCATCACTATTAAACCTCACTAACAAGCTCTGCCTGACCGTGTGAACCAAGGTCAAGTTTATACAGCAAACAACTACTGTTACAAACAATTTGCATAATGAGAAATATTTCTAGGTGAAAGGTACTGAGTAAAACCAAACAAGACTATAAAGGCACACAGTTTTATACTCAAAAACTTTTCAGAATATTACTGAGATCAAACATGGCTATATATGGTTATAAAAAAGAACACACAATCATGTAATATACATTTTCCATTATATTTCCCTCCTTTTGATTATAAAAACACATTAAAAACACATTCAACTTCTGTAAGTAGGGTTAACAGTATGATAATGCTCACAGTTCCTTTGATGCCACAGAGGCCTGTATGTCTGAACGGATGCCATAGCATGTTCTGCGACCTTCACAGCAGTGTGAGTGACCAGGAGGACCTGGAATGGTCCTAACCAGCAATGATGTCTCCAAGACTTTCTCCTCCTTTACCACAACGCAATCTCCAGGCTTAATGTCATGCAGAGGACCTGAGGCAGCTGGAGGTTGTGTACTGGCAACCTGTTGTCTAATGTCACAAAAAGATTTGGTTAAGAATATGTGTTTGTCTCTGTCTGGATGTCTGTATGGCTGTCTCTGTCTTTCTGGATGTCTGCCTGGGTGTCAGTCTGTCTGTCTGTCTGTCTGTGTGGGTGTCTGTCTGGGTGTCAGCCTGTCTGTCTGTGTGGGTGTCTGTCTGTGTGTCAGTCTGTCTGTCTGTGTGGGTATCTGTCTGTCTCTGTCTTTCTGTCTGTCTGTCTGTGTCTCTCTCTTGATGTCTGTCTGGGTATCTGGATGTGTCGGTGTCTGGGTGTCTGTGTCTCTTTCGGTCTGTGTCTCTGTCTGTCTGCGTGTGTGTCTGGGTATCTGTCTGTCTGCGTGTGTGTCTGGATGTCTGTCTGTCTGCGTGTGTGTCTGGGTGTCCGTCTGTCTGCGTGTGTGTCTGGGTGTCCGTCTGTCTGGGTGGGTATCTACCTGTCTGTCTGTCTGTCTGTCTGTGTTTCTGAGTCTCTGTCTGTCTGGGTGTCTGTCTGTCTGGATCTCTGTCTGGATGTCTGTTTGTCTGTCTCTGTCTGTCTGGGTGGGTATCTATCTGTCTGCGTCTGTCTGTTTGTGTCTCTGTCTGTCTCTGTCTCTGTCTGTGAGTCTGGATGTGTCAGTGTCTGGGTGTCTGTCTGCGTGTGTCTCTTTCGATCTGTGTCTCTGTCTGTCTGTGTCTCTGTCTGGATGTCTGTATGTCTGTTTCTGTCTTTCTGGGTGTCTGTCTGGGTGTCAGTCTGTCTGTCTGTCTGTGTGGGTGTCTAGGTGTCTGTGTCTCTGTCTGTCTGTGTCTCTGTCTGGGTGTCTGGATGTGTCGGTGTCTGTGTCTCTGTCTGTCTGGGTGTCTGTTTGTCTGTCTCTGTCTGTCTGGGTGGGTATCTATCTGTCTGTGTCTGTCTGTGTCTCTGTCCGTCTCTGACTCTGTCTGTCTGTCTGTGTCTCTGTCTGGGTGTCTGGATGTGTCAGTGTCTGTCTGCGTCTCTGTCTGTCTGTCTGGGTGTCTATCTCTCTGGGTGTTTGTATCTGTTTGTGTGTGTGTGTGTGTGTGTGTGTGTGTGTGTGTGTGTGTGTGTTTGTGTGTGTCTGTCTGGGTGCCAGTCTGTCTAGGTGTCTGTCTGTGTCTCTGTCTGTCTGGGTGTCAGTCTGTCTGTCTGGGTGTCAGTCTGTCTGTCTGGGTGTCAGTCTGCCTGTCTGTCTCTGTCTGGTTGACTGCCTGTCTGTGTGGGTGTCTGCCTGTGTCTCAGTCTGTCTAGGTGTCTGTTTCTGTCTGTCTGTGTGTCTGTGTGTCTGTGTGTCTGTCTGTCTGTCTGTGTCTCTGTCTCTGTCTCTGCCTGGGTGTCTGTCTGTCTGTCTGGGTCTCTGTCTGTCTGCCTGGGTGGGTATCTATCTATCTGTCTGTGTCTGTGTCTTTGTCTGTCTGGGTGTCTGTCTGTGTGTGTTTCTGTCTGTCTGGGTTTCTGTCTGTCTGAGTCTCTGTCTGTCTGGGTTTCTGTTTGTCTGTCTGGGTGGGTATCTATCTGTCTGTGTCTGTGTCTGTCTGTTTGTTTCTCTGTCTGTCTCTGACTCTATCTGTCTGTCTGTCTGTCTGTCTGTCTGTGTCTCTGTCTGGGTGTCTGGATGTGTCGGTGTCTGTGTCTGTGTCTGTCTGGGTGTCTGGATGTGTCGGTGTCTGGGTCTCTGTCTGTCTGGGTGTCTGGATGTGTCGGTGTCTGTGTCTCTGTCTGTCTGGGTCTCTGTCTGTCTGGGTGTTTGTATCTGTTTAGGTGTCTGTCTGTCTGGGTGTCTGTCTGGGCTTCTCCCCGTCTGTCTGTCTGCCTGTCTGTCTTGTCTGTCTGTCTGTCTGGGCTTCTCTCTGTCTGTGTCTGTCTTTGACCAGTACTAAGCAACATATTTCTACCTAGCTTTGTCATTTATAGATATTACAAGCTGAAAACAAAATTACAAATTCAGTCACAGCTCAACAAAGACATTCATTTTTTTCATGTTGTTTTCAAAGCAGTCTGGTAAATCCAAATGACCTTTTGACAAGTGCCCACATATATATCGTGGGGCAAGGTAATCCCAAACAAGATAGCAATGCACAATATGCACTAAAACCTGTAAACACTTCTATTGTGTATGTAGTGTGTGACAAAAAGGCCCCTTCCCAGTTATGTGTAACACCAATAGTAAGAGTGGTTAATCTGAGGAATAGTATGACACCAATATCTAAAATCTAAGTTCAGTTGGAGGATTAATAAGCAAAACACAAGTGTTATATTTAGGCAATAAACTGGCACATTTATTCACCATAAAAAAAAGTAACACTTCTCTCAATAAGTGCTATTTCACCTCTATGTTATGCTTTGATAAAATAGTAAAATAAAATACAGTATACCAGGTTTAAGTGAAATTAAGTGTACCTCAGTTTACCCCAGAAAAATACACTAGGCCTGGTTCAAGTGAAATTAAATGTACCTCGGTTTTTTTCCAGAATTCTGTAAGATATCACAAATAAGTGTAACACCCGCCTCATGTACCTATAGGGGGGGCCTGGGTTACTCTTATGATATTCCCTTTGTTTATGCTTTTAAATAAATAAAACACCACACAACCAAACTTGAAATGTAAAGACTCTTTAGTTGTAATGTTTTTACGTTCAAAATAGATAAAGGTAAATTAAATAAATCACTTGGGTATAGTGAGAGTGTTAATATTGAACAGAAGTAGTACCCGTTTTTTCTATAATTCAGTCTCTTATAACATCAAATAAAATGAAGCAAAACTTTCAATACAGGATATGATGGACCCACACGCACTCTCTCTCACACACACACACACACACACCTGGTCCACACCAGTCTCTACAAGTTATCTATACCCCCTGTTGCAGGCCTGTGTCAAAGCTTGGGTGCGTTGGGGCCTAAAACAAACTGGCCGCTTCACTTTTAACAAGCAGAAGAAAAATAAAAGGCACGTGCAAATCCAGTACTCACAGCTCCCGACAGTTAGTGGGGTGAAGGGGACTGAACAGGTCACCGACAGGGCGCAGCAGCAGCAGCAGCAGCACACAGTCCAAGCGGGCCGACACGATCCACAGCTCACACACACACAGCAGGAAGGACGCAGATCCTACGTAGTTCACAGGAACTTTGCTTCCCTCTTTAATGCCGTCAAAACGTCCGTCTTCTCCTCCTAAATTAAATACACAAGCTAAATTCCAGGTCCACAGGGTGCTTCAGGCCGATTTAGGCTAAGCTCGAATTAACCAAATATGTTTATACAGAGCAGAGAGCAAGCTAATCACATACAACGCTAGCCTAAAGCTAACGGCTAATCGCGGTTAGGATTAACAGTTTGTTTTATACTGTACAGCTTAATTACAGTTTTCAACAACACTCATATGCTCATAATTACCTCTCGATTGGTCACAAAGTTCTTCACATCAGGTAACTGGCCGTTCCCCATAAAAATAACAACTCTGGTCCACCAAATCACTCCAACACGGACTCGGTCAAGGTAACTCTTCTCCCCCCTCTCCTCGCTCTGCGCACCTCACTCACAACATCCCGCTATGTCCCACCCCCTCACCTACAGACTGCCCTGCGATTGGCCGGAGTTACCCGAGCTCTACACATGCCAATCCTGTCAAAGAAATGAATGATTGACAACTCACAAAACTAGTAATAATACAGTGAGGCTAAATAACACACAATGACTCATATCTCACTAACACTATGAAATGAAATGGCATAACTTGTCTTTTAACAGATCACTTCTTTTGCATTTTTTAATTGTTCTGCATTTTAACCATATTTATGAATTTTTACCCACTTCAATACATAATGAACTTTTATGAATTATGAATTATTGTTATCAAAATATATCAGTTATTTTAGCAAGGGCTACATAAGAAATAAAACAAAATGACTCAATTGGCCAATGTAAATTACTGTACCTGGGTACTTAGGATAAGTAACTTAAATAAAATCACCTCCTAAGTCTCAGTTCAGTTGTGTAGCCCCCCCCCCCCTTTTGTTTATTGTTTTGTCAAATCTTATCTGGAATCCAGTTAAAGCTGTCCAGTTGCATCCCGATCCACGGAGTGGCTCCACTTGAAGCCGCAGTAGCGGACGGACTGACGCTGTCCCTCTGAAACCACCGCAGTTCCCTTCCCTCCTCTCAGAAGTCAACCATCAAAAAAAAACAAAAAAAAACAAACAACCTGCATAGTGTAGTTTAACCTTAGTTAAAGTCCATATTGATTCTTTAAACTATGCAGCATTAGTAGTTCTTAGCAGCTCGTTTTGATATCTTTCATCTTTAATTTTCTCACACAGTCATATCACAAATACACATACATACATTTAAGAAAATAAAACTCAGAAGGCTATTGTTTCTGCTAGCAGTATCTCACACATCATAAAACCACAGTGATAAGCATTTCTTCCAAACACCTCACGCTTGTCCAATTTTTTTTTTTTTTTAAATCATTCATGTCTGTGAAATGAGCTTGAGCTAACAAGGTTGAAGCTAGCACTGAAAACATAACACACTCACCAGAGACTAGTCATCAAAACACGTTAGTCATCCTCCTTAATCTTCTGGCAACACAGCATTATCCCGGACAACTTTAAGCTCTTCTCAAACAACAATAACGTCAAACTTAATTAATATATTTAACATTTACTCCATGCGGTTTCCAAAAGACTGCACTTGTGCTTGCACTCATCTTATTTTGTTTTTTTCCACTTCCCGCTTCTTCCTCATTTCTACCTCGGATTTTTAGACCCATTGGTGAGCTCAATGCGACACCTTGTGGTGGAACATGCGCTACTACATACAATATCACAACACTTCAAATCAATATACTACATGTTAAATTTATGGGTTACAAGAGCCACAATTCTGCCAGGTGAAACATCAATGTTACCTTCTGAGCAGCCACATGGTCTGGCCTTTGCACAGGTAACAGCCGCACTAACATTAAAACACATAATATAAAAAATAAATAAAATTAGAAGTCTACTGATACACAATAAATGCAAAATAACAGCACCCACTCATAATACATAGTAAGGAATGCATAGGACTTACCTGTTTGCTGGTGAAACTCTGATAAAGGCTGCAAAAACCCTCCTGTTACTGCCTCTCTGTTGTGCAGGACAAAGCGTGTGTGAACTGCAATAACACAGTCCTCACAAAGGAAAGGGAGAGGCAGGCAGTCCAGACATCTCACAACAACTTGTTTGCCACACTGACACACACAGTGTGGATGTGGATCCAGAGTAGCTAATATATTTTCAATAAGAGAAGGCCTGGCCTCTTTCCACTTTTGCGAGGACACCGTGTTTCTGATCTCACAGTCAGTAGCAGCCAACTCAGACGACATCTCACAAGTCACTGCTGCGCCCTCTTCTCCATCCCCCAACAACTGAAGGAGTTCCTGACGAAGCACCTCAGTTTCAGGCACTAACAGAAAAAATAAAGAAATAAAGAAACTGTTGCTGAAATTCTCTGGAAAACACTCACCACCACAAAATAAAGATCTTGAGTCAATCAATTGGTCCTTAAAGGTTTTGTCATTTTATTCTTGCAAGAGGAACAGTTCTACAACTGCACATTACAGTCTGCAGAAAATGCTCAGGGTGGGGCAGTCCCACGCTGATTCTTATACACTTCTAAGGAGTATTCGTCATTATTATGGTTTGCTTAGCTAACTGTTGCAGGTGGCCACAATGGAATATGCTCATCACAATCAAATCTCATTAACAAGCTCTGCTGGACCGTGTGAACCAAGGTCAAGTTTATACATCAAACAACTACTGCTACAAACAACTTGCATAAATGAGATAAAAATTTCTAAGTGCAAGGTAATGAGTAAAACCAAACAAGACTATAAGGCACACAGTGTTATACTTAAAAACGTTTTCAGAATATTACTGAGATCAGACATGGATATATATATGGTTAAAAAAGAACACACAATCGTGTAATATTAATTTTCTATTACATTTCCCTCCTTTTGATTATAAAAAGGTTATTGTCGGAAGTTTTATTAACCACCCAGCCAAATTTGAATGATTAAAAATATCGACAAGTTTATAAAATTAGGTGTCAAAATCAGGTAAAAATGAATTCTCAGCTCCAGGACTGTGGACTGTGGACATATAATGGCGCTCTCTAAGCAGCGAAAAGTGGATCGTGAAAATCGAGCTTTCAACCTGGAATGGACAGATTGATTCATGTTCATTGTTCCCACTGGGAGCAGAAACCAGTGTGTCTCATATGTTCAGAGAGCATGGCGCTTATTAAAAGTGCCAACGTGAAACGCCACTATGAGACAAAACACAAAGTTTTTCATCAAGTCTGAAGTAGATGTAGAGTTCAATGTTAAGTGACAATAAATATTGTTCAAACTTTATTTAACAGTCACGTGCAGATGTTGATACAACCACGAGGCTACTTCAATATCACACTAATTCATAACGCAACTTTGACATTATGATGTTACGGACCTTCGCTTGAGGACATTTTCTCTAACTGGACCTCTTCAGATTTAAGTTGAATCCTCCTGGTCTATCCCGTCCATCTATTGAACTCCACTGAGCTAGCCTGCTCCTTGTTCTCAGTTCTTAGCTCGTTTTTCTGCTTTTGCACAGTTGAAAATGTCGCTCTCGTTAAACTAGTAAATATAACTTTGGGCTTTATTTATTTTATACATTTATTTTGTGTGGAAGCATCAAGTTATGCCGCCATCTTGGTCTAAGCCCACCAAAAGAGTTTTTTGTGTGTTAATGAATATTCTATGTGTACTTGTGCCTTGAATTGTCCCTTGAGGGACTAATGATGTATTATGAATTGAATTCAAATGATCGGGCAGAGGTAAGTGAACACGAGTCATATAAATGAGTATCAGTTCTCTTACTTTGTGTCTGAAGGTCTAGGTTCATGACTGAAGTTTAGAGGACGACCTTTGGACCGGTCACTCTTCATAGACAGACAGCTGGATCCTGGAGTCTCTGCTCTGTCCTCCTCTTCCTCACAAACATTCATCTTCTGGACTTCAGTCAGTCTGAGAGGTGAAACGTGAACACTGACTGTGAGCTCAGGACACAAGAAGTCTCAAGAGTCACAAACAAGACTGAGAGAACAGGAAGTCTCACTCACACACACACACACACACAAACACACACACACACACACACACACACACACAATTGTGATCATAATAGCAGCCATCAGCAGGACATGGGCCCCCCTCTTTACATTGTCACCAAGTGGAAATATTTTCAGCAAGTAAAGCATGCAGGAAATTAATGAGAGAAATATTTTGGAGTTTATTTAACATAAAAATGTACTGTATGTGCCTATTCAAAAGCCTATACAAACCAGATCATTTTACATCATATTAAGTAGTTATGGGCACACATCTCAAGGGATTAAATACAGAAATACAAGATTAAGTATTATGGCTAACAGTAGATAGCTTATAGGTTTAAGTGTAGACCATTTGCACAACAGTCATTTTGACATGAAAAGCTTCTGTTCAATTTAAGTGAAGCTGAATCTGGACCTTTGGCTAATGTGACATGTTTGTTCAACAAGACATATGTGAAAATGGTTTGTTATACTGAGTGTTGGGAAAATGAACATTATACAAAGAGATATTCTGCTGACATGATCACAAATCCTTTCTGTTCATCATCATGACCTTTTGTCCGCAGGATTTCTGAACAGTCTCCCTGATATGAACAACACATTGAGCCCTAATCACTCACTCAATCAAATCAAAGAATCAATAACTAATGGTGCACACACTGTAAGCAAGCGAACCCTTTGCCCGGCTGGCTCAGTCAAACTCTGAGTAGTACCTCAACCATGGGAAGTGATCTGTTTTTGTGTTTACCCTATGATAATACGCAGTGCAGCAAAATATGGACTAAGGTCTTTAAAGAATTATTTACAGAGAAACCGCCTCTGCCCAGGGCGAGGTTAGGTGAAAGACGCAGTCCCCTGCAGTTGAGGGGTACTCCGGGGGGCACGGGCTCACGGAGCTCCTGGGAGAGTGGCTATTATAAAAAATATTTGGTTATCCTAAAATAGTTTTATAAAAAAAGTTATAAAATATTCCCCCCTGCTCTGCAAGGTTGATAAAAATCCCGATGTGATATGTTTGTTAATTTAAATCTTTATCAATATGCTCCAGTCTCCCAGGGTCTCTAAGTAAAATCATGGAAGCCTTTAAGATCAGAATGCACACCGACAATAAAATACCTATATGTATTTATATTTATATTTAAATAGCTAAAATAAATAAATAAATAAATAATAAATCAGAATAAAATAAGTGCTGTAAAAGTGCTCATAGGAAAAGTGCCACACAAAGATAAAGTAAGTGCTCAGACCAATGCAAAAACAAGTTAAAATACACACAGTCACCCATGTAAAAAGGGTAGATAAAATAATATACACACACACAGGTATAAAAGAAATTCATATAGATATATACAAAATACACACACACACACACGCAGGATAAAAATGCATATTGAAAAAAGTGTCCATTCTCATATCAAAAGCGTAGGAGAGGACCTGGGGGACCAGGAGGTTGTATTTCTAGTAAATACCGAAAAAGGTTTCTTTATCAAGTGGAAATGGATTCATTAGTTGTATTTTTCATTCAGGCCAAGCGTCTCTATTGTTTTTAGTAAATGAATCCACTTCCTCTCTGTGGCTCGTCTCTGCACAGTGGTCCAATTCAAATTGCTCTCCAGGCCCATGCTCTGTACATTGTGTTGGCCATGGAGTTTAAAATGTTCATATAGCACGCTTGTGCCATTCCCACTATTCATTTTGTAGAAGTGTTGTTTCACTCTGGTTCTGATGTCGTGCCTGGTCTCCCCCACATAAAGTTTGTGGCAGGCCCTGCATTTTACAGCATAAACCACGTTATTTGTTGTTGGTTTCAGGGCCTGCCACAGGTTTGAGCAAGTGGGTTAAAAATGTCGAGGAGATGAACAAAGCCAATGTCCGAGCCTCGAAGCACCTCCCATATGATTTGTGATTGTTTTTGTTAAGGTCAGAGTGGACCAGGAGATCTTTTAGGTTTTTATATCTTCGACAGGCGGAGATCAGTCGGCAATCCCTCAGTGTGTCGCAGTCCAACCTCACCCCCTCAAAATTTGTCTTAAGAGATGACAAAAGTGTCTTTAAGTTCTCCAAGTATGTTACTATGATGGGGACGAGGGTGGATCCGGACGGCCGAGGGCAGATGTTATCATATTTATATTCAAATGACTGGCCGGTCTCCGCCTTGATACTCCTGAGGAAGCGCTTCGAGTAACCCCTGGTCCTCAGTGCACCAAACAGAATCTCGGTGGCCTCTTCCACATCTTCTCTGAAGGTGCAGATTCTGTGGAAACGGATCAGCTGGGATTTAATCAGGCCCCTGTAGGTATGCTTGGGGTGATAACTGCTTTTATGGAGTAGTGCGTGGCAGTGTGTCCTTGAAATAGACCTTAGGCCAGTGTTTTGTTTTGGTCGCCAGAGGCATGGAAGAAGACGCGTGTGTCAAGGAACTCGACTGTGGCGGGTTGTAAGTTTTGCTTGAGTTTTATTTTTGGGTGGTGTGAGTTTAAAATGTCCATGAAGGTGTCAAATTCCTGCTGTGTGTTGTCCCAGAGGCCGAAGATGTCGTCCAAGTACCGGAAATACAGGAGGGGTTTGATGGGTAATTTAGTGAAGGCCGTTTCCTCCCAATGGGCCAGGTAGATGTTTGCATATGCAGGTGCATATTTGCGGCCCATAGAACAGCCGCACAACTGGAGATAGTACTGGTTGTTGAACATGAAGTTATTTCTGGTGAGTGTGATGTTGAGCAACTGTAAAATATGGCTGTCGGGTCTGGCTGGGTTTGGATGTTTATTGAAAATGTGCTGGATGGCATTAAGGCCAAGTGGGGTTTCAATGTTGGTATACAATGAATCTATGTCTATTGAAAAAAGGAAGGTGTGGGTAGGTACCTGAAGGTTTTTTATTTTATTTACAAAATCGTAGGTATATGAATGTAACTGGGGTGAAGTTTGGAGAGTGGGTTGATGAAATAATCTATGTATTCTGTAATTCTGTATGCTTCTGAGCCGCAGTCGCTGACAATAAGTCGGCCGACCGGAACAACAGAGGGGACCGTCCACGTCCCAGGAGGCTTATGGATCTTGGGAAGCAGGTAGAAGAGGCGGGGCCTGGGTTCATCCGGGCCATCCAGGTATTGCTTTTGTTTGATAGTGATGAATTTGTGGGTGTAGAGTGTGTGTGTAATCTGCCTAACTAGTGTCTGTGTGTCCAAATGTAGTGGATGTTGTAAAGGTTTGTAATATGTGCTGTTGTTTAACTGTCTGTGTGCTTCTAGTATGTAATTGTCCCTATCCTGAATGACTATTTGGCCCCCCTTGTATGCTAGTTTTATGACTATGTGTTTGCAATTACCTAATGTTTTGATGATATGTTTGTGTTCCTGACTAATGTTGGGTGCTCTGTGTAGGTGGGGTTGCCAATGTGTTAATCCTTGGTTATTTTTATGGATCAAATCAAATCAAATCAAATTTTATTTGTATAGCCCAAATTCACAAAACACATTTTGCCTCAGAGGGCTTTACAATCTGTACAGGGAGTGACACCCTCTGTCCTTAGACCCTCGGTTCGAGTGAGGAAAAACTTGCCCACAAAAAAAAAACCCTTTTAACAGGGAAAAAAAGGTGGAAGAAACCTCAGGAAGAGCCACAGAGGAGGGATCCCTCTCCCAGGACGGACAGACGTGCAATAGATGTCACATGTACAGAACAAATCAACAGAGACATATTGTACAATTACAGTAAATGATAAAATGATTACAGTATACAGAGTACACAGAGATATGGTAACAATAATGACAGTAATAATATATGTAGTGGACGTCGTGCAGGACCACAGCAGCAGCCACGATCCATGAGAACCTGCTGGACGAGAGAGCACAGAAACTCTGGGGAAGAAGTTTAGTTAGTGACATGCATTAACATGCATTAATGAGACATGCATGTTTACAGATGGAGATGGTGATGGGGAGAGAGAGCGAGAGAGAGAGAGCGAGAAAGAGAG
Organism: Sciaenops ocellatus; assembly: GCA_033000465.1. NCBI lineage: Eukaryota > Metazoa > Chordata > Actinopteri > Sciaenidae > Sciaenops > Sciaenops ocellatus. The sequence continues at coordinate 27,589,113 of CP136870.1, read as the reverse complement.
AGAGAGAGAGAGATTTGAGTAGAGTTTTCAGTAAAGGGAGATGTGACTACATCTTCAACCAGTACCATGCCTGGCTAGGCATAACGCTGAGAGAGAGAGACAGAGAGAGAAAGGAGGGAGAGGGAGTCCCCCGGCAGTCTAGTCCTATAGCAGCATAACTAAGGGATCAGTTGTGCAATGGTAGGTGACATGGTGTCCGTGTGTAGCTGCCAATGGGACGGCCCGGTGAAGGGTACAGGCTCCCGACCCTGTGCCCCATGAAAGTGATCCAACAGTTTAAGCCTCCTGTGGAAAGTGTGGAGTTCCCCCTGAGCTGTGGTCGGGTGGGTGGGCAGGATGTGGGTATGAAGGTGAGACCTTTTTCCAGTATCTCCAGTTGCGCAGCTGTGAGGGAGAAAACGGCAGAGAGATTAGTTATGTCAGACTGATGGGAGGGACATGTAGGTGAACAGTTGGCTCCCGTTAGTGGTTTAATTGTTGTTTCCAGTACTTGAACAACATCCCAGCCGTCTCCCCAGTCCAATGTATATTGTCTCTCTGTACCTGAAAGAGTATTGGGTTAATTTCCGGGATGAAGTTGCACTTGGATGATATTACATTATTAAGTTTGTCAAGGAGTGATTTCTTTCTTGGGTCCAATTGGTGAGAAAAGTTTATGATGGGGATGTATATGGTGGCGTTGGGGAAGGTGTTCTGGCTGGTGCTCCACATCTGCTGTAACTGTTTGATGAATGTGGAGGGGTCGTGTTCCGATAGGCCGTTATTGAGTCCAACTGAGAGTATGACTTGTGTTGTAGTATGACATATTGGAATTTTCTTGAGCATGGCTGTAATGTGGTGGAAGTTGGCTCCTGGATAACTGTCTATTTGTATGTTTGGGTCTGTAAATGGTGGGATCTGGGCTAGGTTCGAGTCCCCTATAATCAGCGTCCTCTTACACACCTCCAGCGACCAGTCCTGCAATTTACGGAAGGTGCGGGGGTGTACGTTTGGTTCTGAACGACCTGGGGAGCCAGGTGCAGCCGCGGGAGCCCTGTTTTGACAAGAGGTGGATGTCTCAGATGTTGGAATAGGGTTTGACTTCATTTCAGTTTTTCGTCTACCCTTCATCATCATTGATTTCTCATCCACCTCATCTGTAGTTTGGGTTTCACAGGGCTCCACAGCAAGCAACTCTGGCTCCCTCTGCTGGCAAACTGGTGGATCTGAAAATGGAGAAGATGATGAAATGGGGTTACTACATGGGAGAACTATGTTACTGTACATCTGTGTGTGCTCCGAAAAGTTGTTGTCGGTAGGTGAATGCGGTCGAGAGGGTGTCGGGGAGGTAGGAGAATGGAGGGAAGAGGTACAGGATACAGGGCCTCCCGCTGGCCCCAGGCGGTCAAGTACACTCTTAGGGAGTGGGTGGATTTCGACTTTTACATGCCGCCTGCGATTGCGTCTAGGCACCTATTGTGCGCTGGCCTAAAGTATTGTAAGAAAAAAAGAAAAGAGGGAAGAGGAAGAAGGGAGAAAAGCGTGGTATGAGGGGAGTAGACATTAAGGACTCAAGGACAATAAAAAAAACTTTTATGGGGGTAATATAGTCAGGGCTGGGGGGTTGAACCCAAGTGTCCCGGGTTTTAGACTGATGGGTTAGCCAGTGTTCTAGGGATTCCTTATGGAGTGGGTAGAAGAGGGGATGTATTGGGGAAGGCAAAATTACTGAGAAAAAAAAAAAGAAAAAAAAAATTTAAATGAAGATGGGGGAGGGGATGTGACTTGGACTGGGAAAACTTCTAGGGAGGAGGTTAGATAGGCTGATAGAGGGTAATAGTTCTACCGGGGTAAGTGGGAATCGAACCATAGATTGCTTGATTGCAGATCTGTTGGGTAAGCCCCTAGGCTATGGTGGCTGAGTGGATGGAAAGAAGGTGGTGGAGATATTTGAGGAGTTAAATATGTACCAAGTAATGGGTAGTGATAAATAGATAGGAGCTGGGTTGGGAATTGAACCATAGTCTCCTTGGTTGATGGTCTGTTAAGTAAGCCATTAGGCTATATCTGATGAGTCGTTGGAAAGGGGGAGGAGCTGTTTGGTAAGAAAGTAGATTTGAATCAAATGAAAAGTGTAGCGGGGACTGGGGATTGAACCCTACCCTTTGTGGTTAAGGGGCTGGTGATTAAACCACTAGGCTAAGGCTGCTAGCAGGTGATTGTAAGGGAGGGTGTATTTGTGGAAAAAAAAAAAGGGTTAGGG
>CP136870.1:27403176-27575676 GCA_033000465.1 Sciaenops ocellatus | reverse complement strand
TTAAATCTACTTAATTGATGGGAGGGGGGGGAAACGAAACTTAAGTGGATCACTTCAAAGGCACGGGGGAGTGGTTCAGGAGTTACTGAGCGAGAGGGCTCATTTCTCCTTCAGACTTACAGAGGTTCACAGCTCCATTCTGAAGAGAGTTTGTTGGTGTGTTATTGTTTATTTGTAATTTTTTTTCACCTGAGGAAGACCGACTGGTGTCGAAACGTCGTGTTTTTTTATTTACACACCCTTCTTTTGTTTTTTGTCGGGTTTTTTTATTGTAAATAAATACACTTCATTTTAAACAAAGGCTTCAGATTTTCCTTTCCTTAATTTTGGAAAGCGCTTTTTTTTCTTACTGTTGCTGAGAACCAGAAGGATGGACGGCTGGACCGAGGTGCGCTACGGGCCTAGACGCCAGCGTGCCCGCCAGCCAGGCTGGGACCAGGCGTACGGGAGGTCCGATGGGTGGATGGACCGTGCACCCTCCATCTCCCGTTGGAGATGGCAGACAGTCCCCTACGCTAACCTAACCCTCACCCTAACCCCTAACCTTAACCCCTAACCTTAACCCCCTAACCCTACCCTAACCCTAACCCCCTAACTCTAACCCCTAACTCTAACCCTCTGACCCTAACCCTAACACTCTGACCCTAACCCTAACCCTCTAACCCTAACCCCCTAACCCTAGCCGGCACAGTATTGGTGAAGATGTAGGCACACCTCCCTTTACTGCACACCCTGTCTCCTCTCCTCAGCCTCATCTTCATTCTCAACCTCGTCTCCCCTCCCTTTCCCTCTCCCCTCTGTCGGGGGGTGATGGGTGGGGGAGGGAGATCCAGGGTTTGCCTAGCCCTGCCCCCCCCCCCCCCCCCCCTTTTTCCCCCCCTTTTTCTTTCTTTCCACCCACGGCCACACAATGCACGATGGGAACATGGAAGATGGTTGGACGGTGGTCTCTTACCGACGTGACCGCTTCAGATGGCCCCGGGAGGGGAGGCCCAGACACCGTTCACCCGAACACCATTCCCTTCACCACTTTGGGGCCACAGGCAGCGACCCAGCTACGCGTCCGTGGTCAAAGGTCACGGGTGCTGGGACAGCTACCTGCGACACTACCACCATGTGGAGCATGGCTATAGGCCACAATTTTTTGTACCAGGGGCCATAGGGCCCCCAAAAAACAACCTGAAAAAAATGTTACATATAATGTAACACACAGAAACACACATCACACAACACAGGACACAGGGAGAAACACACACAGGGATAAAAGGGAGGGAAATAGGGATGAGAGCAGACCACAATCCTCAGACCCAGATTTTGGCATCATAATCAGGATTATGCACAAAATTATTAAAATGGCCCACCATCTGAAGAACGTGCTTCCTGAAAGGCCCCCCCCTACAATCCAAAAATTAACAAAAAATCTTATCACAACAATCAAACCGGCCAGCCCTAATGAGGAAACTAAAGTCCTCATTGACGGTAACGCAAAAAATTGGGAATATACAACACTGGTCATTCTAAGGGATCATTACATGGACTCCATGGAAAAAGAGTTTGATACCTTAGCTGAATTATAGAAGGGAGAGTGGCGAGGCTCTTTCCAAATCGCCACCACCTGGGCAAAACGGAACCTGGGGAGAAGGCTCCAGTCCGAGACCCTCGAGCAGGTTGAGGCCCTCATGGTCGCCCAACTCGACCCAGATATGGAGAAGGATGAGGTGGTGAGGCCTGGCAGCCCACCCCATCCCCCACCTCCACCTCCTGAAAAGAAAAAACAAAAAACACAAATCACCACAAAACATACGATTAAGGCACCAATCCACACACAAAAAGAGAACAAAGAATTAAAAAGAAGAGGGGAGGCCCTGACTGGGACCCAGGGCTCTCCTCCTCTTACCGTACCGGACACACTGACCCACTCTCCACCACCGGTCCAAGTCCCGGAAAAAATACGGACACCCATCTTGGCAAACACAGCCACCATGACCGAGGTTACAGGAGGTTGGACACCCCCACAGGAGGGAAACCTAATTGACATTACGGATCCCGTAATGTTTCAGGCATCCCCTCCTCATCCTGCACCCACTGCCTCCTTCGATCTCCTGGGTCCCCTTTCACAGCCACCTCCGAGACCTCAGAGAACCCGGAGAGCAGATCCGCCTGCACTGGAAAAAACAGAAAAACAAAATGAAAACTTACCTGAAGGTCCTCCTCCCACGTTGTCGACCGTTCCCCGCGTTGGCAGCCGCTCCCGGGTTGACAGCCGGTCGCGCGTGGGCAGCTGCTCCATCTAACCCATTGGTTGTTCACACATCCGACTCCATCACATGCCTCTCACCTGAAGGGAGCCTGGATCCCCCTCAGGATAGCCCGTAAATTATCCCCCCCCACCCAGGCCACTCCGGCCAGGTTGAGGAGCCTCAGAAGAGCAACCCAAAGAAGGCTCATGTTACGGCCTAGACCGGCCGCACAGCCCACCACGCCGGAGCCCCCTATGAGGAGGCCTACAAGACACAAACACAACAAAAAAAATGCAGGATTGGGGCCTGAGCATAGGCAAACCATGGGTCATCCATGGGGGATTCTAATTTGGCCAAAATGCCCCCCTTTGAAAGCCAAAAATTACAAAATGAAAGCTATCCGGGAGCTACGTTAGCACATGCTAAAGCACTAATTGACAAAACCACCATCTCCACCCAGGTGGAAAAATTAATTTTGTCAATCGGAATTAATAACAGAAATGCCACATCAAAAACAGTCCTGACCCAGCAACTATTAGCCGTAACTGAGGTGGCTGAGGCCAGATTCCCTTCAGCTGAGTTTTGGGTACCTCTAATCAACTTTTCTTGCCTCTGAAGGAGCAGTCCTGTCTGACCCACCTTAACGGACAAATCCTGAAGTACTGCCTTTCCATCCCAAAGCTGCAGTCCAAAGTATTTGTCACAGGGGTAGACAACATACACTGGACTAAAAGCACAGCCCGACATGTTGGAACACTGGATGAGTTATGTAAAATTCATGTCCCCATAAGCCTGCATGATCAGGAGGGGTCAAAAAATATTTTAGTTTTGGCACAAAAATTCAAACTAACCCATCCCCAATTCACACTGCTGAATAAGGGTCTCTCCTTCATCTCCACCAGAGGGAGCCAGAGAAACATTGTAGAGCAGAGCAGATGGGACTTGCAGCAATACCATAGGAGAATGAAACTGAATGTTTATTTTCAAAATAAAAAAGATATGGTCTTTATCCCCTTCACCCACAAATCTGAATGGAGCCCCCCTTATCAAAATTACCGCCAGAAATCACAGAATTAATCAAAGCTGATGTTAATTATTTTGAAAACAATTTTCGACCATTCATACCCAGAGCCAACTTGAATCCTGAGGAAAATAAAGCTCTGAAGGAACTGACAGAAAACAAAAACATTATTGTAAAAACAGCAGATAAAGGAAGTGCAGTTGTCATAATGGACAGAGACAATTGAAATATAGACAATACAGACAATTGAACGATAAAAGGTATTATTCCGCTTTAAAGGAGCCCATCTATCCTGAAACGAAAAAAATGGTCACACAAATCATTCAATCATTATTAAAGGTACAGTGTGTAGAATTTAGTTGCATTTAGTGGTCCAATCACTGCATTGTAATCTCCTCACATCACCCTCACCTTCCTAATGTAAAGGAGAAACAACACTTTAAGGACCCTGTTTAGAGTCAGTATTTAATTTGTCTGTTCTGGACTACTGTATAAATAAGGTGTTTCAACATGGCAGCCTCCATGAAAGGGGACCCTCTCCCACTGTAGATATAAAAGGATATTTTTTAAGTAACAAACATAAAAAGATTCTTATTTTCAGGTGATTATACATGCATCAAAACATAATTATGAATATTATATTCCATGTTTGCCTTATTCTGAAAATAGAGGCCCCAAATCTTCCACACTGTACCATAAAATAAAAGATTTATTAATAAAAAACAATTTACTTACCTGCTGGGTAACCCGATCCCAAGGCCCAGACTCTTCTATCTTCTCCCCAAGATTCATAAGGAGTCCTCCAAATGGAGTGTCCCCTTTGAAATCCCGCCCGGAAGACCTACAGTGTCAGACTGTGACAGTGAGACCTACTACACAGCCCAGTTTATTGATCATTACATTAATCCCCTATCGAATAAACATACTGGATACCTTAAAGATACTTACCATTTTGTCAACACAGTCAAACAACTTCATGTCCCCCCCGATTGCATTCTTTTCACCATGGATATAGATAGCCTGTACACTAATACAGACATAGATGAAGGCATTCAAGCCATAAAAACATCTTTATTAAATATCCAGACAAAATAGACCAGATAAGGAAATTCTACAATTATTAGACATAAACCTCAGAAGGAATGATTTTGAATTTAATAACAATTTTTACCTGCAAATTAAAGGCACTGCCATGGGGAAGAAATTTGCACCGGCATATGCAAACATCTTCATGGCCAAGTGGGAGACCTCCGCCCTGGCATCCTGCAAACATAAACCCTTACACTATTATCGATATTTAGATGACATCTGGGGAGTCTGGCCCCATTCCATGGAAGAATTCGATCAGTTCTTACTTACCTTGAATAATCATAACCCGTCCATTAAGTTGAAATCCACCACCAGCGTCACGTCTGTTGACTTCCTGGACACAACTACATACAAAGGAACAAATTTTCAACAAAACAACAAATTAGACATCAAAATATTCTTTAAAGAAACAGACACCCACACTCTACTCCACAAAACAAGTTACCACCCAAAACACACCTATAAAGGATTACTGAAATCACAATTATTACGGTTCCACAGGATCTGCACTCACAAGAGCGACTTCATGGCGGCCACAAAGACGCTCTTTAGAGCGCTAGCCACCAGGGGCTATGTTCGCTCCTTCAGAAGGGAGGCCCTCAAGACCTTCCTGGAGACACGGCCGGCATAGACGGCAGAGCTCCTCCCCTTCGTCACCACCTTCTCCAGGCCGGCAATACAACTAATCAGAAAAATCAAAGAAAATTTTAACAATAAAATCATTAATTTGGAACACCTGAGAAAACACAAAATCACAGCAGCTTTAAAAAAAAAAAACAAATCTCCAAGACTACCTGGTTAAAGCCAAAATTAAACCGCTGACCACCTCTAAACCCAGGGGTCAGGGTGAATTTTTCAAACACCTCACATGGATATGCAGTCATGCAAACAAAACAGTCTTTAAGACTATGACCCGGGGAAATCTCCATTCCAAAAATTGTGTTTACCTGATTCAGTGTCATAACTGCGGGCTCCAATATGTCGGCGAGACCAAGAACACATCCCTCCAGCGGTTCACCCAACACAGGTACAACATCCTGAGACGGAAAGAGACACATACACCTCTTGTCAGCCATTTTGTCTTCCACGGATGGTCATCTGTCCGGGCCACTGTCATCCAGATGGACCCAAATTTACCCCAAGGGTCTCAATCGAAAATAGGACTCACCTGACCCAGAACAGGATGGCCCATGCACTGAGACTCGGCACCGCTTCGCGGCACAGAGTCTCACCAACTCTCTATGTCCTAACCCCGAAAGGGTGATTCATTGCTATAGTTGGACTCAGCACACCCCAAAATGGGGGGTTAGCCAAAGTTTCCAGTCCAGGAATCCTCAGGAAAGGTCATGAATCACCACTTCAAAAGTGGCACTTACCCCCTCATTCCCTAACACACAAATTCTTCAGCATAGCAATTTATGCTATTCTAAAACATTAATTTTTAGTGTTAAAAGCATTTGATAGAGAATATGGCTTTAAGTATGCGTTCACACTGGATTGTTACAATATAGCCAACAAAATATATTTGGTATGGTTAAATTAAGGCTATGAAAATACAATGAGGTCCATATATTCTTGAGCAATTACACTGACTTTTCAACCTTAACTCCTACTCCTTAAATACAAAAAACATACAGGGCAGAACTACAAAATAAAACAGGAAACACAACTCTAAACCGTCACATTTAAACCTCCGTTTTGTTACCAAACACTGAACATGTGGCTTAAAGGTTAAGAGTTAACCCTTTCAACCCTTCAAACCTTTGAAGCCGCTGTGATTTTTTCCTAAAGCCTGACTGAAGTATAGATAAAACATTATTTGAATATAAATGATGAAGTGAAGTGCTGGTTCAGTCCACTCTCTGCATTAAACAGATTAGAGCCGGGTTTGGTGTCTCAGATTCCGGATCCATCAGGACTAATGGAAGAGAAACCAGCAGGAAGAAGAGCAGCATGTTTTTCTCTGCATTGATTCAGACATTAAGAGCTTCACTCACTCTGACTGTAGATATATAAATATATATACACACACCAGCTGATAATGCAACTGTGTGTTAAAGAAGATATGTATATTATATACATGTGTGTGTACACACAATATTGTTCTGATTTAAAGGACACTGTTATGACACACACTGACTGAATGTGTTGAAATTCATGAGCAACAAACTGCATCTTAAATCCTGTCACATAATACACACACACAGGGTCTTCCAGAGTTTCCCGGGTGCTGGTTAAAGGAAACCTGATCCTGTTCTTGAAGGGTGGGGCATCCCCGTGGATCACTCATCTATGAGTGCCTGTCATGCTCCTCATACTCGCTGTGATCCAGATCAGGCTGGACTGCCAGAGTGGACTGTCAGCAAGGACAGATCAGAGTGGACTGCCAGAGTGGACAAATTAGAGTGGACTGTAAGTGAGGACAGATCAGGGTGGACTGCCAGAGTGGACAAATTAGGGTGGACTGTCAGCGAGGACAGATCAAGGTGGACTGTCTTGTGGGACGTATGAGCAGCTATTGACTAAATTTACCCAGCAATCCACTGTTCAAATGGTAACAGCAGAAGTTAACCGTGCTGAGGAATGATGTGAACTATTTAATGACATGAGAGGAAGAGGAGGAAGATGAGAACCCCCTTCTTCCACCGTGGGAATCCAAGAAATGAGAACCAGATCAGTGCTCTGATTCACTGTTGTCCAGTGTAACAGACACAAATGACTGATGAGAAAAGAAGGTCTAGTTTTACAGAAGGACTCTGATGACAGGAAGTTGTCTTCTTCATTGTTTTCTTTTCCATTGTTTCCTGAAGATTGAGTAACTTTTACCTGGAAAGAGACAACGGGTTGATGGTTTTGTTTTTGTTGTTTGGAGAGTAAAGGTAAGTTTAGATAGATAGAACCAGAACATGTGTTTAAAGAGTTAAATCTCTGCTATTAAACAATGATAAGACAAACACTTAAGAGGAACATGTCTTTTTATTTGAATATAGACAAGTTATAAATGGGACTAAAATAATAACACACTGACAAAAGTGATCTCTAAGGGTTAATGACTCAAGCTTGTTGGCCCATATACTTTGTCCCTGAGGATTCAGTGGCCTTGTTTCAACAAATTAAACAAATTACATTAGGAGCTCTTTGGGACTGAGAACTGTCTGATTTTAGAAATGATTTATTTTTATCTTTAATCTTTAAGTTACAGGTTCAGGGTGAGTCTAATTCTTATTCTGTGATGTGATGTGTGTCCTGTAATCATGATCAAACTCAGACCTGGTTTGCATTTGCATCAGGGTCTGGATTTCATGTTTGTTGTGATTGTTTCTCAAATATAAAGAAATAGAAGTGAGAGGTAAGTTTTGGAGGAAGGAAGAACACATGAAAGTGGTACTGCAGTAAAAGTGTGCAAGTATACTGAGTAAAATGTAACTGAATGTGGTAAATTATTAAAACTGTTAAATGTAGTTAAAATATTAAAATAGTTATAGTTTAAACATTACAACAGTAAGATAAAGTAAAAAAAAATCAAAACAGTAAAATACAGTTAACAATAACAAAAAAAATTAAGATACTGAAATGTTAAAGTAACGTTAAGGTATTAAAACAGTAAAATAAAGTTAAAATATCAAAAGTTAAATGTAGTTAAAATATTCTTCAACTTTAACTTCAGGAATCCAGAATGAAATGGGAGAAGTTAAAACCTCCAGAACCTGATGATGCTCTGTGTTGCTGTGAATGTGATATCTACCAGAACGGATGTTGCTGTGACTGTGAAGATGTGGATGAAGCTTTCAACAGGTATGAGAGTTCAACTACAGAATTTAAAACGTTATTAAACAAGCTGAGTTCCATTAAAGTATATTAAATGTTGTTAAATGTTATATTGGTAAAAAAAAAAATACTACTTCAGCTTCAGGCAGAGATGAAAAAGACTGAGATTACTTAGGCTTAGATCTGGAGACTTACATGACAAGATTGACATCACTTTCATATTTGTGAGTGAAATAATGGGTTTAACATGTAAACAGGAAACAGGAGGAAACAACCAGCCTAGCTTAATGATGGGAAACAGCTAGCTTAGCTTGGCATAAAGACTGGAAACACAGGGAAGCAGCTAGGGTAGCTGCTCCACTGACAGCTACAAGTTCCTGAGATCTTCGCTGGTTGCAGAGATTTTGCTTGAGCCAGAATAAGGGTTGAATTTAATTTTTTTTAACTTAATTAGTTTTTGAGGGAAATCTGTACTATGACTTGTGTAGTTAATGACTGTTGCTGACCTCTATAGTTAATGAACTCTGTAGTTGATGACTTCTGTTTTTGTTGAGTTCTGTTGTTAAAAAACTCTGTTGTTATCAACTACAGAAGTCATCAACTACAGACTTCTGTTGTTGATGACCTCTGTTGTTGATGACCTCTGTAGGTGGCTGAAAGACAGAACCCCTAAAAGTGGGTGCCAGTCTGTTGTTCTTGGGGCCATGATTGACCACCTAGAGATCTCCATTGTCCCAGTTCTGGTGCTGCTGCCTCTCCTACTGCAAGTTGCAGCGCTGCATTACCTGCTAGGTATCATCATCCTAACTACTCTGCCCGGCCTGGTGCTGTGGTACTACTACGCCACACACCGGAAGAGGAGACGCACCCTCTTCTTCCTCACTCTTTCACTGTACTCCCTGTTCTACATGTACTTCCTGTTCATCACGGAGATTTTACCACGTGGGGACATCAGCCCGCTGCAACTGTGCACTGTGACCACGGGCATGATTCTCACCATTGTCTCTCTTATTCTCACCAAGAGAGGTCCAGGATTTGTGACCCCTTCGCAACCTGAAGCCCACAGTCAGGAGGCTAATGAGGCCTCCACACACCTGAGAGGATGTACCCAAACAGCAGCCTCCTCTGCAGGCACCACAGCGGAGACAACAAAATGGAGCCGCTGCCCTGTTTGCAAAATAATCCGACCCCCCCGGGCCGGACACTGTCAAACCTGTGGAGCTTGTGTCCAGCGTCTGGACCACCACTGCATCTGGTGGGTTTGTATGTGTGTGTGTGTGTGTGTGTGTATTTAGGCAGAAACATTCTGGTCAACCAGCAGCACATTTAAATGGTAAATGGACTGTACTTATATAACACCATAGTCCTCTAACCACTCAAAACGCTTTTACACTACATCTACTATCTACATCTATATCTCATTCACCCATTCACACACCCACCCACCCACAGACACACACACACACACACACACACACACACACACTGATGGCATTAGCTGCCATGCAAGGTGCCAACTGCTCATCAGTTTGAGGAGATAACCATTGATACACATTCACACACCAATGGTTCAGCCTTCAGGAGCAATTTGGGGTTCAGTATCTTGCCCAAGGATGTTTCAACATGAAGACTGGAGGAGCCGGGGAATCGTACCGCCGATCATCTGATTAGTGGAAGACCCGTTCTACCTCCTGAGCCACAGCCATAACATCCATCTATTCATCTATTTTATTTTATTTTCTTCCACTTATCTGGTGTCGCTTCGTGGTGGCAGCAGGTTTAGCAAGGCATTCCAGCTGTAGCGTTAGACATTTCTGCAGCAGTCTAACGTTAACACAGTCACCGAAGTGGTTAGCTAGCACTTGTATTCACGGGAGAAAAAGTACAGACTCCATTGTCTCTTTGATCTGGGAACTCACTGACCATTTATTCTATGCATGCTCACAGTAACATCCTAGTGCACGCAGGCACGCGTGTTCTCATACGACATCACTGCATAGGCTATTTAACATGACTTTGTTACTCATATTATCAAATATGCTTAACACCAGCCACTCAAAGACATGTTCGTAACTCTCTATAGTGGTAATCAAAAACCAAAAACACATCCAAAACATTTTGCATACTGGCAGTGTTCTAAAACTTAAAAAAAAAAAAAAATGTACATCTGCCAGTTCATATTACTCTCCAAGCAAATACCCCTTGAAACTGTCAAACTTAGCCTTTGTCACTGGCTTGGTAAGGACATCAGCCACCATCTTTGCAGTAGGGCAGTATTCTATAGATATTTTCCTTTCTGCGTGTGCAGACCGTACAAAGTGATACTTTATATGCACGTTTGCTTCTCTGCCTGCATACTGGGTTCTTAGATAAGGCTATCGCCCCCTGGTTGTCCTCATATATCTTGACTGGTACATGGTGGTTACTACTATCTATTCCTTTTAGTAGTTGTACAAGGTACATACTCTCTTGGCTAGTAGCAGCTAATGCCATATACTCAGCTTCACATGTTGATAGTGCCACCGTTGGCTGTTTCCTACTCTTCTATGATATAACTGCACCATTTACAGTTCATCAAATCAAATCAAATCAAATTTTATTTGTATAGCCCAAATTCACAAAACACATTTTGCCTCAGAGGGCTTTACAATCTGTACAACACCCTCTGTCCTTAGACCCTCGGTTCGAGTGAGGAAAAACTTGCCCACAAAAAAACCCTTTTAACAGGGAAAAAAGGTGGAAGAAACCTCAGGAAGAGCCACAGAGGAGGGATCCCTCTCCCAGGACGGACAGACGTGCAATACATGTACAGAACAAATCAACAGAGACATATTGTACAATTACAATGAATGATAAAATGATTACAGTATACAGAGTACACAGAGATATGGTAACAATAATGACAGTAATAATATAAGTAGTGGACGTCGTGCAGGACCACAGCAGCAGCCACGATCCATGAGAACCTGCTGGACGAGAGAGCACAGAAACTCCAGGGAAGAAGTTTAGTTAGTAACATGCATTAAGATGCATTAATGAGACATGTATGTTTACAGATGGTGATGGTGATGGAGAGAGAGAGAGAGAGAGAGAGAGGGAGAGAGAGAGAGAGAGAGAGAGAGAAAGATTTGAGTAGAGTTTTCAGTAAAGGGAGATGTGACTACATCTTCAACCAGTACCATGCCTGAGTAGGCATAACCCTGAGAGAGACAGACATAGAGAGGCATGCTTGGAGTTTAGTTAACTGATTGGTTTCATCAGGCTTGATGTTAAGCTGAAACAGTATCCAGTTGTGCTCCTCCTGTCATTTTTATCTGCCGCCCAATCAGAACCACTATATCCCTCAAGCTGTAGGCTTTCCTCACATTTCTGGTAGTGTAGTTCTTGAGCTATAGTACCCTTTAAAGGTACAGTGTGTAGAATTTAGTTGCATTTAGTGGTCCAATCACTGCATTGTAATCTCCTCACATCACCCTCACCTTCCTAATGTAAAGGAGAAACAACACTTTAAGGACCCTGTTTAGAGTCAGTATTTAATTAGTCTGTTCTGGACTACTGTATAAATAAGGTGTTTCAACATGGCGGCCTCCATGAAGGGGGACCCTCTCCCACTGTAGATATAAAAGGATATTTTTTAAGTAACAAACATAAAAAGATTCTTATTTTCAGGTGATTATACATGCATCAAAACATAGTTATGAACATTATATTCCATGTTTGCCTTATTCTGAAAATAGAGGCCCCAAATCTTACACACTGGACCTTTAAGTACCTCAGTAGGTGTTTTACTGCAGCCCAATGCTGTTGCTTTGGTTCGGCTAGGTGTTGTGATAGTTTACTAACAACCCAGCTCAGGTCAGGTCTGGTACATGTCATAATGTATATCAAGCTACCTACTATCTCTATATCCTGTTGAGTCAATAACTTCACCCTGACTGTCAAAGTTTAACTTTTGCTCACACGGGGTGAATCTTGATTGGCATTCAGACATTCCAAATTTTGCTAACATCTTCTCTATGTGTCTCTTTTGAGTCATTTTGATCTCTCTCTCTCACTCTGTTTAAAGTCGATACCCAGGAAGTGTTTAAGTGGACCCATATCTTTCATCTTAAACCTTCTCTTCGACATTTCTTTTGCATCACTGAGTAAAGTGTTGTTACTCGCCGCTATGATTAAGTCATCTACCCATACTAACAGAATCACTTTCTGGTTCTCAGATTCTCTGCTGTAGACACAATGATCAGCATCATTTTGTACAAAACCATTCTCTGTAAGGTGATCATGCAGTAACATGTTCCAGTTACGCCCAGACTGTTTTAAGCCATACAATGACTTATTGAGCTTACACACTAAGCGTTCTCCTGTTTTTGAGTTGATCTCAAAACCCTCCGGTTGTTCCATATATACCTCACAGTCCATCGGAGCATGGAGGTAAGCAGTTTTTACATCCATTTGGTGTAGGGTAAGATCCTCTTGTACAGCCACCTGCATCAATGCTCGGACAGATGTCATGTTGGCTGTTGGTGAAAAGGTCTCTTTATAGTCAATCCCTTTTCTTGATAGTGGTCCAGTCTTCAAGGATGTCGATGTCTCTCAACATGTAGACAATAAAAGGCCCTGAAACCAGAGCTACTTTCTTTTTCCTCTCTGACCAACCCAGCACGTTCTTTCGTTTACACTTCTTGCTCCTCATCTCATCACTCCACTCTGAGGTGAGGTCTATGTTCTGTCGGTCCTCCTCCAGTCGTCTGATCTTTTCCAGCAGTTCTGACTTCATGGCATCAAACAGCAACGTCCGCTCGCTCTCCAGGTGCTACCCCCCCGCAACATATCTGGCTTTACAAGTCTCAGATCCATCTGGGCTCTCTTTTACTGCATATACCCAGCGTCCTCCCACTGCTTGTTTACCTCTTGGCAGTGGGGTCAGAGTGAAAGTCTCATTTTCTGTCAAAGAGTTCATCTCCTCTTTCATCACGTCAGCCCACAGTTCTGAGTTCTTAGAGTCCATAGCCTCTCTAAATGTTTTAGGTACACCATAAGTCACTCTGTAGAAATAATCTACATTTTCACTTTCATCATCATTACACTCAGCTTTACACTGGTACTCCTTTAAGTATTCTGGACCCTTTCTCTGTCTTGTAGGATACCTCCTTTCTTCCTGTTTTCTCTGAGTACTATCTGTCTGGGTTGGACCTGCCTCAGCAGTCTCCTCAACTCTTGACTCTTTACTCTCCGTAGGCTGGCCCTGACCCTGGTTGACAATTTTCGGTGGTGTATCGCTATAACTCTCAATGTCATCCCCCATGTCACAATCTGTCTGAGTCTGGCTATCTGCGCTACTTTTGGTGAAGAATTTCGCCAGTCTATGTTTTAGGACTTTTCCTGTCTCAGGATAACACACATTATATGCTGGACTATATTTTTCATAGCCAACAAAGATCCCCTTTTTACACCTAGAATACAGCTTTCTCTTATCCTGCTGATATATGTAGCATTCTGAGCCAAATATCTTCATATTAGATAAGTTAGGTATTTTTCCTGTGAAAGTACAGTAAGGTGTCTGCTCTAGTCGCCTACTGTAGCACCTGTTGCGGATTTCAGCTGCTGTCTGTACAGCATATGTCCGTAATTGCTTTGGGAGTTTACTCTCCAACAGCATGCATCGTGACATCTCGAATAAGGTTCTCCAACCTCTTTCGGCAGTTCCGTTCTGATGGGGTGAGTAGGGTGCACTCGTCTCGTGCCTTATCCCGTTACTCCTAAGTAGAGACTGGAACTCCTGCCCGGTAAACTCTGTGCCGTTATCAGATCTAATGCACTTTATCTTTCCATATGGAGCTACATCTGCTATGAATTTTTCAGTAGTCGTGTCACCCTTTGCTTTGATAAAGTATGGAAAAATCATCCCACTGTAATCATCAGTAAATGCTATCGCATGCCTGTATCCATCTTTATCTGCTGGTTCTATAGGGCCGCATAGGTCTGTGTGCACTAGCTCTAGTACGGTTGTAGCTTTGGCGTCTGCCTGTCTGTTTATGCTTTGTGTAAACTTGCCCTGTGTGCATATTTCACAGTTTTGATTGGACTTATCATGTTTCCCTTTTATCGACATCCCTTCAAGTACCTTTTCTAATTTTGCAACATCATCAAAATTACAATGACCAAGTATTCTATGTGTCACACGTGAGGTTTTGTCTTGTCCTGGGTTTTGTCTTGTTTTGAAGATTTACTACTTCCTGTTTTATTTTGAAAATTAACTCTCCTCTTGTTTCAGGTCACTTGTCCTTCCTCATTTCAGTCACCGGTCCGAGTGTCTTCCCTGATTCCTGATTGTGTCCATCTGTTCTACATTACCCTCATGTGTTTTATAGTCTGTGTCTCCCTTTGTCTTGTGCCAGAGTGTTTTGTCTTGTCGTACACCCCAGCCAGTTGCCACAGTCCACGTTTTACCCTTGCCTTGCCTTTTCCCCACGTAAGCTTGAATTCTTTGCCTCATTGTGAGTGATTTTTTGTTTGTACCGTTCTTAGAGAAGCGTTGTAGTGCAGTAAATTTTCTTAGCCTTTGTTAGCCTCCTTAGGAGTGATCTTTTTGTTCTAGGATCTATTTCATAGTCTAGCTGAGCCTCCGGTATTTAGGAGTGTGTGTTTAGTTTTTTCATTCAATACCTTTGAGTAGATTTTTCCTCCCTTGCGAGCGTTTTGAGTTTACAGGTCATAGTTTTTGTTTTCCTCCTAATGCGATTTTCTTGATTTGTTTTCTCCTAGTTCAGTGTATTCTTCCCTCCCTTTGGGAGTGTTTTTTTGTTTATTAGTATTCATATATTTTATTTTGGTTTTTCCTTTTTCTTAGGTTTCATAGATAACTTTCATAGCCTGTTTATTTATCACTCTGTCAGTGAGTTAAATAAAATCATCTGCAACTATTATTCCTCTGCATCTGAGTCATGTTTTGAGTCCAGGCCTGACCCTATGCCACGTTTGGATGTCATGACAACCATACACTTCATCTGCATTTTCATTTTCTACTGTGCTAAGGTAATACAGCCTACCGTAAACATCCATTTTGAACTTTGCACCATCCTTGTGGACCAGCCAGTCATTACCATCCTTGAAGTGGATCTCGGCTCCGTTGGCTGTGGCTGCTTTGACTGAAAATATGTTTTGTGGAAACGATGGGATGTAGAGTGCTTGCTTGAGCCTTGTTTTCACTTGCCGTCCCTCGCTGTCCAGCAAGTAGACTTCGGTGTCGCCCCTCATCTTCGCCATGGCTATCTGAAGCCCATCACTAATATGCTTGTCTGCTCTTCTCGTGAATATAGTCTCTGCTCGAATAATATAGTCCATGATTGTTTCATTGCTAGCCTTATGGAGCGAGAAAAGTTCACAATACAAACTCACAACGCGGGGCTTGTCCTTTCCCGCATAGTGCTCGTGCAAAATCTCCAGTGCTCTTCTTCCATCACGTTTCGCGTCCCTCTATCAATGACAAACTCTTGTTGTCCAGACATTGCACTAGCTTTGCATATGTCTCACCATTCTTTGCCTCATCTTCCACGAGACCTGCTTCGTCTTCCTCAGCTATCTCCGGGTCCTCCAAGATAACTTGTCTGAGGCCGCGCAACTCCATGTGCTCAAGGAACCTTGTTTCCCAAAGTTCATAATTTTTCTCGTCACCGTCGAATAAAAGTCTGAACCATCTTTGGCCTGCATGACTGGGCCCATAACCTGTAGCGTTAGACATTTCTGCAGCAGTCTAACATTAACACAGTCACCAAAGTGGTTAGCTAGCACTTGTATTCACGGGAGAAAAAGTACAGACTCCATCGTCTCTTTGGTCTGGGAACTCACTGACCATGTATTCTGCGCATGCTCACATTAACATCCTAGTGCATGCAGGCACGCATGTTCTCATACGACATCACTGCATAGGCTATTTAACATGACTTTGTTACTCATATCAAATATGCTTAACACCAGCAACACATTCCAGCTCCTCCTGGGAGATCCTGAGGCGTTCCCAGGCTAGATGGGCTATTCAGTACCCCCAGCAGGTTCTGGGTCTGCCCAGGGGTCTCCTCCCAGTTTAACATGTCTATAATAATCTGATGATTGAACCATTTCAGCTTGCCCTCATTAAATTATGAAATAATTTAAAAAAAAATTAAAATAGGCCTATTTGTGGAAAAAATACGTAATATTTGAGTTACATAAAAAACTTTTTATGTTTTCTTCCTAATTGTCCTTGAAATAGTGGTCAAGAACCCCCCCACCCCCAACACAAAAATGGTTTGGCCACTGATCAAAATTTGATGTTGCCATTTGATTTGAAGTTCAGTACGCTCAAAATGTCCGGTCAGCACAAGTCCGGTGCTCAGAAAAGGAAAGAAAAGAGAAGAAGAGAAGAAGAAAATAGAGGCCTTAAAGATTTTCTTAACAAATATTTAAAAAAAGGTGGTGACGGTGAAGCTGGGACTAGTAAAGTGAACGTAGAGCAAGGTAAGAAACAGCGCAGCCAACGTTTACCAGCCTTGTAATGTAACCTAACAGGCTAGCTGTAATGTTAACGTCTATTAGCTTGTATAAAAGCCTGACACAACACGTTATCTTTGACAGAAAAAGTTGAGTTTGGTAGCTCCGTCAGAGAGGATGAGACAGAGAGGAGAGAGATCCAGCTGTAGTCAGGTGACAGAGAGAGTGATGCGGGAGGGGTCCGCTGTCCCGGAGCGGAGGGACAGAGTCAGGCTACCGGTGAGAGAGAACAGAGAGAGAGAGAGCCATAGTGGAGCGGGAGGGGTCCGCTGCCCCATTGGAGAGTCTGAGCAGAATGGAGAGGAACAGGAGAGGACGAGCAGAGGAGAGGAAGAGCAAGGGAAAAGGAGAGATCTGGGCGCGGGGGGGCATCTAAGATTATCTCGTCCCAGGCCCAGGCAAGACTGTCAGCTGGCCTGGTTATAGCCAATCTATGTCTAGCACAGAAGTCCAATAACAAGGACCTATCAGGTTCAGATCAGTCAGTTCCTCCCAATCACTCCCTCCCAGGTTCCTCCCAAAAAATGGCCTTAGCCCACAAGACCTGACCAGACACAGCCCGAAAAAGCAATGTGTGAGCCCACCACCCGGAAAAAAGAGGCCCTTTTGGAATTTAAATTAACATGTGCAGACAAATTAAATATGTGCTAAGAAATTACAGTTAATTAAAAATTTGTGGAGAAATTAAATGTGCAGAAAAAATGTCCCAGTTCTTCAGGATAATCCACAGATTTTACAATTTTAACAGTCCACAAACTATTTTCTGACAAAAGTGAAAAAAATGTTGACTGATGTCACTGGTCTGAATCGTCTTACTGGTCTGACTGGTGTGTTGTAGGATAAACAGCTGTGTCGGACAGGCAAACCATCGCAGCTTCTTGTTCACGCTTTGTGTGTTCGTGTTGACTTCTCTGTACGGGATCAGTTTGGTGCTTTGGAGCCTCTGTCCTCGCCAGAATCTGTTGACGTCACTGCTGTACTGCCCTACCGTCTATAACCAGTCCAGGTACTGTATAAATATTATAGTAGTGTTATAGTACAGTATTATTATTATGGTATAGCTCAGCTATGAGCTGTAAACATAAAGACAGAGCGAATAAGTTTTTATTGTTTCGAAAAGTTTAAATTGAATTTCAAACGTTATATTGCTGTCATGTCATGTTTGTTATCTTTACAGCACAGCCCTTTGCTTCACCTGTGCCTGGTACAGCAGCATCGTGACCGCTGGACTCTTTTACCTGTTGGTGGTTCAGATTCTGAATATCAGCTTCAATGTGACTGAGCGAGAGTCTCAGCTGGCTCTAAGGAACAAAACGGGTCGGAGCCGACTGTTTGGACTCGTCATTGACACAGGACAGTATTCACATGGTTTCTGCCTGAACTGGATTGAGTTCCTCACCATGGCGGACACCTCAGTTTCTCCGCGCTGCAGCCTCACTGACTTGGTCTAGTTTAAGTTTAGACTCTGAACAACATAACTGTCCGTGAAGACTTGAAAATGGCACATGAAGATTTAAACACAATGTGTGAATACTTAAATACAGTGCGTGAATATTTAATTGTGATGTGTGAAGATTTAAACATGGTGTGTGAAAATTTAAATGAGGTGTGTAAAGACTGTACAGAAGACATGCATGCATATGTAGACTTGAACAGTGTGTAGAATTTCATCTCATGTATTTCTTAGATCATATCAGCTGATGACTTTCAATGGATACTGCATTACAGCCTCTGAATATAATTTATTAAAGTTCTAGTGTTGACTGCTTTCTCAACTACATGTTAATAATTATTTTTGAAATTTGTTGCACAATTGTTTGAAGAAATAACCAACAGGTTTCAGGCTGTGGGTGCTGTCATGCTACTGTACAGACTTCACTTACGACTGAAAATATTTTGTCTGCATGTCAAAGAAAAAACTGAACTAACCCTTAAAATAAACAAGAGGAGACTTCCTTATGTTACACACTGAAAAAAAAAACAAATCTGCTTGTTTCTCCTCAGATACTCTAAAGTATTTCACTCATTACACTTCCATTATTTCACATCATCAGTTCTTATAATGCACGGCTGGCTCTGGAGCCATCAATCAGTTGTTTAAATCAATACATTTTCTCTATTTAAGATATACCCCCCCACCCCCAAGTCAGCTGATATGAAGGGTGTTCCTCTGGTGCCACCTTTAGGTTAGTCTGTTAATTACAGCTTTATCGTGTCACTGACCACTTCAGAGTTTTCAGTTCATGCCTAATGAAATATATATATTTATAATTAAACCTGTCTTTTTTTATATATTATATTATATTATATTATATTATATTGTTGATCTGCATGATGCTTTTATAACTTGATCTGTTGTGTACTGTAAGTAAAGGATTAAGAAATTGGAACATCTGTGCATTTATTTGTGACAGTTTGTGCTCCAGATTTCTGCAGCTGCAGTCTTATGTAAGTATAAAATCCTTTTCTGGCACCGCATATCTTCAAATATTTGTTTTCCCGGGGCAAAAGTCATGCCTGTTAAAACTGGTGAGGTATGTAGGTCAGAGGAGTGGCGTGTATCCACCTGCACTGACTTTCTAATACATCTTCTGGATTCACATTATGCAGAAAGCTGTATAAAGGTTTTCCTGTATAACGTTCAGAAAGTCCTTGTTAATAATGACAGTTAAATCTTAAGTTAAGGAACCGTATGTCTGCAGTCTTTATGCAAAGTACTCTGGTCTTACTTTTTTAAATGTGTACTGCATCAATGTATCAATGTATGAGCATCAAAATATACTTAAAGTACTGCTTTCTGTAACTGCTTATCATCATCTACCCAGCTGTATTTGGGTGAGAGGCAGGGTCCACCATGGACAAGTCACCAGTTCATTACAGGGTACATAGAGACAAACAACCATTCACACTCACATTCACACCTACAGACAATTTAGACTCACCAGTTAACCTGTTAGGGTTCATGTTACTGTGGAAGGAAGCCAGGGAGTCCAGAGAGACCCCATGGAGAGAACACGGGGAGTACCCACACAGACACATTATATTATATTATATTATATTTTTATATTATATTATATTATATTATATTTATAGGGCTAAATATATATTAGGGAATCTACTGTAATTAGTTAATGTACTGCCGGGTAGTTTAATCAATAATAAATTATATTTACTATGTATGTATTATGTTTTGTATTAATAATCTGATCTGCAAAGTAATAAAACTTTAAGAGAAATGTAGAAAAAGTATGCAGTATTTGAAGTGGGGTGCTTAATTTATTTATTTACCCCCACACAGATCTCTGCATCTATTAGACAAACGCTGAATGATTTAAATTCAGAATCATTACCTCATAAATATAGATTATATGAGCTCCTAATTATGTATACTATACTATACTATACTACCAAATGATTATTTTTGTTCATTTATTCAGTAATTCATGTGCTTTGAAGATGAATGACGGGAAATATTTAAACTTTAAACAGACTCGATTCACTCATGTTGATGCACACACAGAAAATCATTGTTTATTCTTACAAACTGCTGACTGATGAATTTGATTCTGTGCCACAGAAAGAACTGGAGAGCAGCCACTGCTTTGTTGACCACTCTGTTTTTACAGCTTCGACTCACGAATTGAAACTCAACATGAACCTTCATTATGAAACGCAGTGTGATATAATAGCTTTTGTTGTTTCTTGGCGTGTTTCTGCTGTCTACCATCATGCTCCTACATGGTCAACTGAAACTGAAGCTTCACGTGTTTGAACCCATCCCAGCTCCAGGGTTTGTTTGTGCTGGGAGGAATCATTGCTCCACTATATAAAGAGTTGTCAGGCGAACTTCAACAACAGATCTCCAGCTCTTTGTCTGTGCTCTTCATCATCATTTCTGTCTAATCATTATGAATTCCTTGTTGACGGTGCTGGGAGCTGTGCTCTGCTCTTTGGTGGTTTCTTCTGAAGTCATCCCACAGGCAGACTTCAATTTACAGGCGGTAAGACACAAAACTGACTTAACTATGATCAGTTTTTATTTTATTGATTCATGTTTAATTGCTACTTGGACTGTTTATCCTCCATCAATTTTCTTGAATGCATTCAAACTATTTGACACATTTTTGGAAAATATTTGAGGAATCAACTTTTGTAAACCTTCCATCACATTCTTGTACATTTATGTGTAAAAATAACAGATATGAAAACTGAGTTTAGTTATAAAGCAGTTCTCGGTGCTGCTGACTTTCTTATTTTAAACACACAGAGTGTTTCTGATTGTGTCCACAGGCGGCAGGGAAATGGTACCTGATTGGATTTGCCACTAATGCGCAGTGGTTTATCAACCGCAGAGCCAGCATGAAGATGGGTGTGACCATGTTCACCCCAAATGCAGACGGGGACCTGGACATGTCGTACGCCAGTCTGAAGTGAGTGTGGGAGGAGGGATGTGGAAATTTTTCAGTGGTGACACAGTTCATCATGTTTCATTGGTTTCTTTGCAGCTCTGACGGCTCCTGTTGGAGAATGAACAGCTTGGTCAAGAAGACTGACATTCCTGGAAAGTTCACATACATGAGTGAGCGTGAGTGCACGTGAATACAAGTGTGCAACATTCACAATGAACCATCCACAGTATTTCTGCCATCACATGATTTGTTCCTTTGTCAGGCTGGGGGAATCAGAACGACATGAGGATGGTTGATGTGAAGTATGATGAGTACGCTCTGACGCACACCATCAAGACCAAGGGAGACGTCATCACTGTCGTCAACAAACTCTATGGTAAAGTCATCGTTAGTGTGAATCCAAGCACATCAAGCAGTTCAGTCATTATGTGATCTACATGTTAAATCTCATGCGGTTTGACAGGCCGCAGTATGGACCTCAGTGCTGATCTACTGGAGAAGTTCAGGCAGTTCTCTTTGGAGACTGGCGTCCTGCCTGAAAACATCGCTTTCCTCCCTAAAAATGGTACTTTAATATAAATGGATGGGTTTTTCTGTCAAAATAATTAGTGATGTGCATTAATCACCTCGCTCTTTTCTTTTCAGCTGAGTGCCCAGCTGCCTAGCTTCCATACTCCATGATGCCGTCTGAAGACCTGAACACAGGTTCCTGCCAAGACCTGATCCCTAACTAACAATGTTCCTCCTTATGTGAAGCTTGGTTTCAATGCACTTTGCTTTTATCCAGCAAAGCAACATAAAATACTCCCAGTAATGTGTCTGTTTTCCCCTGGTTTAAAAATCTTAAAAGCTTTTTATTGTGTCTCTTGCAGAATCTCTTAAGATGCAAATATAGATTTCAAATGGAAAACACGAAATGTCTCCTTCAATGATTCAGTGTCTGAGCTCTAGAGGCTTCACACTAGTCACACTCTGGACCACGACTGAAAACAAAATCATACTCATCTTTAAGATTCACTCTCTTTTTTCATCAGGGGTCCGTTTTATTCGTGGTCGAGGGGCTTCACATTATTCAGTGTACCTACAGACAGTGGAAGAAAACAGCAAGCTAAAGAAAACATGGATATTAAAAACTGAGGTTTCAAACTTAAATCACAGCTTTGTAAATGTTTTTGAGAAAGTAATTGGATTTGATATGTCAGAGGTTAAAGACACAGACCCTTTAATTCTAAAGTTTACTACTTCACTATACTGAATTAAAAACTTTAATTCAGTATAACTTTAAACAGATTTAAGGTGATCCCAGAGAAACTGTTTTCAGTTGAGCGAATACAACAAACTCAAACTGTTTCGACTTCAACAAAGTGACAGTAACAGCTAAAATACTTTGCTTTTATTTCTTTTAACAAATACATTGAAGTACATCCATAACAACACAGTTCAGATTTGTTTTTATCAAGTGTTTACATCTACACGCTTTGTACAGATTTGTATACAAAACAATAATTTACGTCCCATAGAAGTCTAGTTACACTTAACTATACAACAACTTGTAAATGAAATAAATATAAAAACAAAAATAATCACAGGTGATAACAAAAATGTAAAAAGCCAAAGTACAAGAACACCACCAGCACCTGTCGTCTGAAGTTTCATCAAGAGTTTCCCTTTGTTCTGGGAAAAGTACACGTGTGTGGATTCAGTCCATAGATCCATGACAGCAGCACCACGTGTTCTTGATCATACAGACATATGACTCAATAGACAGTTATATCAGGATACTGATGTGTTTTAACCAGCCTAATATCAATATATTGATTATGGATTCAGTCCATAGATCCATGACAGCAGCACCACGTGTACTGTATGATCATATTTAGACAGTTATATCAGGATACTGACGTGTTTTTAAACAGCCTAATATTGGTGTATTTAACTGATTTCCTATAAATTCATGTGAAACAAATGTTTGTTCGTAGAAACAAACAGCTTGTTGAATGTTGAAACACATTTTCCTCATCACAAATTAATTCTGAGTTTTTACTGCTCAAAATGAACTGATTCTAAATACTGTGATCCAGAACTTCTGAACGCCGAAACATCCCACAGGTGGATGATGAAAACAGGGGCGTGACCGCATAGTGACGGCGCATACGTGAACTTTAATTCTCTACCATGACACACACACACACACACACACACACACACACACACACACACACACACAGGATTACTGCATTATTCATGATCTTTAGCAGGATGAAGTGCTTCTGGGATGAACAGGTTTCTAATCTGCTGTTTAGTACATTTTAACAAAGACAAATTTTTTTCAAATGACTTCAGTTCTGAGACAAATAATTAGGACCATTGTGACCGACAGCTGATCGCTGCCTGCAAACTTAAAAATCTACAAAGAGACGTTTGCACAATCTGCCATGCACACCGTCATCAGCAAGGACATGCAGTTCAAAGTGCAAGTCTACGGAGGTCTTCTGTTACACGTGCGGACAGAGCGCTAACGTTACGCACACGTGTGGACAGAGCGCTAACGTTATGTACATGTGTATACATTAGTGAACAAACAGGCGGAGTATCAAAAAGAGCAAAACAACAGAACGGACTAAGTGCAGCTCGCAGACACACTGCAGTAGTTCATTGTGGATACTGCTGTGCTGGGTGCAGTGCTGGGTGCGATGGTTGCTTCAATGTTGTTCTTTTGTTGTGGCACAGTTTTTTGGCTCGGTCATAGTCACTCAGCCTGAACCACGTCCTTGTGGTGTCGCATGATATGCTGGTTCTTCTCCGAGGGGCGTCGGAAGCCTTTTGAACAGATCTCGCAGCGGTGCGGATAGTCTTTTGTATGAATGGAAATAACATGTCGCTTGAATCCCGAAGCGTCCCCGGTGCTGTAGTCGCAGTATTGGCACTGATAAATTCTCCTTTCTTTCTGTCCTTTGCCAATAACTACAGTCACGCTGCTGGCTAAGCTGGCGGCACTGACTCTGCCGGGTGGACCGGAGCTGCTGGACCCGCTCGGTCCAGACTTTTTAGGTGTGGCTACAGGAGTGTGCGTCTCTGTCCTCTTGGCCTCACTCTTTTCAGGAGAGGCCTGCTGCTCCTTAGTATGGACAGACAAGATGTGACGACTGAGGACAAAAGGATCTGCGATTTTAAAGTTGCAGTGTCGGCACTGATGGAGTTTCTTGGTGCGGTGGGATAACGAGTGCTTCTTCAGTTCAGATGGCCGGTGGAAGCCTTTTCCACAGATGGCACATTTGTGTGGGTAGTCCTTGGTGTGAACAGATATGATATGGCGTTTCAGGTCACTGGAGTTGGAACTTTTGTGGTCACAGTGGGCACAATGGTGGGTCTTATTCTCCTCGTGTGTTAGTCCGTGCTGCATTAACTCATCCTCCTCTGCGAAGGTCTGGAAACAGCGCTCACATTTGTACGGCATCTCTTTGCTATGCTTGGTCTTGATGTGGGTCTTGAGATTGGAGGAGTCGGCTGACTTGTAGTCGCAGTACAGGCAGGAGTACGGCTTCTCGCCCGTGTGTGTGCGCATGTGTTTCTTTAGCTCTGAAGGGTGTCGGAAACCTTTCCCGCACTCCACACAGATGTGGGGGAAGCTTTTGCTGTGAACGGCCAACAAGTGCCGATTGAGCAGCCCTTGCTCTGCGGTTTCATAGTCACAGAACTTGCATTTATGCATTTTGGTGGGCGGCGGAGGCGGTTGGTTTTTGGGTTCTCTGTGGTGGTGCTGCAGTCTGTGGGAGAACAGCGCCGCCTGCTGGTGGAACTCCTTGCCACACATTTCACACTCGAAAGGGGCCTTGCTGCTCAGAGCGTGCACCTCCATATGGTTGTGGAGGCTGGCCTTCTTGTTGGTGGTGAAGTCACAGTCTGTACATTGGTACTTTTTCCTCGTCAGGACGTCCTGGTGATTATTCTTGGTGTGGCGTTTTAAGAAACCTCGAGACTTGAACTTTTTACCACAAAGCATGCAGGGGTAAACTGTGAGAGGCTGACCATATGGACCGATGATGATGGCTGCAGACAGAAATGACAACATGGTCACATAAAACTTTATCTTTAAGATTTAAGGAGCTTTAGAACAATAAAAGCGACTTCCTGTGGCTCTTACCTGTCTGTACCTGGCGAGGCTCTGATCGTCTCTTGCTCTTGTTGCGTTGTCTGTTGATTTCATCAATGCCGTCGGATTCGTCGATATGCAGCAGTGCGCTGGCTGCACCATTTCGGTTTTCACAACTCTCACTGTCCTCTGCACCTGTGAG
Organism: Sciaenops ocellatus; assembly: GCA_033000465.1. NCBI lineage: Eukaryota > Metazoa > Chordata > Actinopteri > Sciaenidae > Sciaenops > Sciaenops ocellatus. Next base: position 27,550,325 of record CP136870.1, on the reverse strand, counting down.
GTCAACGAAACGTCTTCAACTCAACAATAAAACTAAGCGGCTTCTGTAAAAACACAAACTGACACTCAGAGACGCTAGATGCACAGCTTCCAGTTTTAAAAGCAAGTTAATAGACGGGTGCTGACCATAAGCAGCTGCCCAGGCCACAGGCATGAAGTCCTTGCTTAGAGACACGCTGTCATACGAGCGGTCGTGAGTTACTGGCTCTTCGCCTCCTACCACCACCTCCATATAAACCTCATCAGTCACCTTGGACCCACCTGTAGATGAGCCCAACATGTACAAAACCAAAAAACGAGTGACGTTTACTTTCATGACAGTCATCCCCACGTGTTAGGTCTCAATGACTCACCATGGTTTCCTTGATTGTGATGAGAATCGCCGACAGACATGTAGACCATCTTCTCTCTAAGCGTCTGGCCTGAAGATGACGTCAACGCCACACTCTCCGTGTCACCGTCGCTGATGTCGACAGACTCTCCTGCACAATAAAAACACAACATTAAATAAACCTTTCAGGTTTCTGCAGTAAAGGTTACATTTAACATTTTAAAGACATTTTACACCACATAAATGTATGATCACAACATGACCACAACATGAAGTCAGAACTGAAAATGATGAGGTTATTTTCAATGTCGAAAACTGATGAATGACTTTCTGTCACAATAATCTCATTTATAAGTAACACTACCGTTTACAGCAAGAGGAAACATTATAAAACTTATGAGTATGAACTTTAAGACTTTTTAATTCTTTGTAGACTTTATTGATTTATTGGGGAATCTGAAAACTTCTGACCAATAAAGACCACAATTACATTTATACAAAGAAATTACATGAAGTATATCCCTGTTCATATTTGATGGAACAGACTAAGGCAGTTTATGGTGATGAATAAAGAATAATGAAGGGTCTATAATAAACTCACCCATGTCATCCTCCCCAGAGTCAGCCTTGAAGATGTACACCTTTATCACCTCCTGTCCGTCCTCATCCTTCTCCACCTCCTGGTCCTCCACAGCTCCCTCCACTGTCACCTCTGTCCCGTCCTCTGACACCATTTTACCGGCTTCGTCCACTAATGAGGAAACACACAGCACGCTTCGTTACAGAGGCCCGAGAGCGCCCTCTACCTGCGGAGGAGATCGCGTCCCCCTCCACCTTCCAGGCCGACACATGATGTGATCGGGTGTAGACAGGATCTAGGTGGAGCCGAGAAGTAAACTTACAGGATATCATCAGGTAATCTCCGCAGCCATCTTGGTCGTCTTCCTGCTGCTCTGGGTCCATCCCATCTTCAGGGATGTCTCCCATGGCAACACCTTCCTCCTCACCCTCCAGAGCCATCACACAAGTTTCTACAGCGACATCTTCATCCTCATCGCAGTGCACGTACTCAGAAACCACATCCTCAACAGCGTCCTGGATGACGAGCTCGTCTGGGGCAAACCTGTGGACAGCCATGCCTTCCCCCTCGCCTTCGGACACCAACACAGTCTCTTGAAGCTCCACAACAAACTCCTGCCCGCCGGCACCACCCTCATCTGGAAGAAGCACGTTCATAAGTCAAGAGCCGGTTGTGGTTAACCCCATGTAAATAAAAACACACGTGAAGAAGCTCATGGATAATTACCCGATCCGTGTAAGATTATTTTAGGCTCTTCAGCACGTATGGAAAGCCGGGTGACATCCTCATCCATTGTCCTCGCACTGCATCTGTTCCTGGAGAGCTGAAAGTAAAACACAACATGAATGATGCCAACTTCAAAGTCAGTCATGTGTACAGTTAGCCAGTCACACACACAACGTCATGTTAACATTAACACAACGAAACAAATGTTACGTTAACACTTCAGGTTCTAGTTAATACATTTCAACATGACTTTTTTCTGCAGAATCCAACATGTGTCACACTCAACAAACATGAAAGCTTAAAAATGTGGACACATTAAAAAAAAATCTATATAAAATATAAAACTACATATATATACACACACACGTCAGTGTTTGGTTTGATCACATTCACATTTCATTAACAAGACAGACCTGTCCATGTCTCCTATGAGAGGCAGACCGGTCCATGTCTGCTATGAGAGACGAGGAGACAGACCTATCCATGTCTCCTACGAGAGACAGACCGGTCCATGTCTGCTATGAGAGACGAGGAGACAGACCTATCCATGTCTGCTATGAGAGACAAGGAGACAGACCTATCCATGTCTCCTACGAGAGACAGACCGGTCCATGTCTGCTATGAGAAACGAGGAGACAGACCTATCCATGTCTCCTATGAGAGGCAGACCGGTCCATGTCTGCTATGAGAGACGAGGAGACAGACCTATCCATGTCTCCTACGAGAGACAGACCGGTCCATGTCTGCTATGAGAGACGAGGAGACAGACCTATCCATGTCTCCTACGAGAGACAGACCGGTCCATGTCTGCTATGAGAGACGAGGAGACAGACCTATCCATGTCTGCTATGAGAGACGAGGAGACAGACCTATCCATGTCTCCTATGAGAGACAGACCGGTCCATGTCTGCTATGAGAGACGAGGTGTGAGACGGGCCTCATATCTCCTATGAGAGACAGGCCTCATGTCTCTGCACACGGGATGCGGACATGTAAACAGTGTGGACGGCCGGCTGCCATGTAATGTCCCCTGGATGTACCATCCCCCACCTCCAGGTGTGAAATGATGCCGCCGGTGTGTGCAGATGTGGCGCACAGCTCGGTTCGCACCGCTCGGTGCTGAAAGATGCGCTAACATGTTGATCTGCTGTGATTACGACACCGTGAACAGTAAAGAGACAACTAATGTGTTAAACAGCGTTAAACACACCAAGCCCGACATTAACGACCAAAACATACATGTAGTGTGTGCTGGTTCATACATGTAGCATGATTACAGTTGGTTTTGTGCCTGTCTGTAGCTGCTAGCTCGTTTTCTTCACTAGCGTCCGCCATTTTGTTAGCCTGTGTGGACGGATGCTAATTTGAAGTGAAAATGTCTCCGCGGAGACAAACAGCCGACCGTTAACTCTACCGAACACTGCACCGACATTAACGGTTATAATCCAGGACAACCGACGTTACCTAACGACCACCGGCGAACAGGAAAGCCGCTGCGTGCGGCGGACAGGCTAGCTAACGGAGAGGCCACGGTAACCAGGCTCGGCCTGTATGGAGGCCCGGGCCTGAGAAGAAAAGGCCCGGCCTTGTGCGGCCTCTCAGCGACAATAAAGAAATAAATTAAAATACAATATGCATGCAAAAACAAAGACACACACACAAATGCAAACACAGCTCTGCAAACGGGCGCCCTCGGAGCAAAAGTGACGCGCGTACCAGATTTATGCTGCACAGATGGCCTCTGTTCGCTCCTCGGCTTCCCAGGCCGCCTGGTTCCCCCAGACTCGGGCTGGATTCAGTCGGGAATTTTGTGTTATTTGGGCGGGCCGGAGAGGAGCGGAGAAGGAGGGGTTAGGGGTTGTTTCTGGAGCTCTGCTGAAAGCAAAGCAGGACGTCTGGAGCCAGATCTTGTCATGCTACAGCCCCCCGCTCCTCCAGCTCCGAGGCCGCCGTCAGCACGACACGTCACAGCCCGAGAGCAGCAGGAAAATGCGGAAGGGTTGTGGAAATCACACCGGCAGGCACCAAACAGGCCATAATCTGAGGACCGGCGTTCAGACGGGGCAGGGCACAACCAGAACCGGAGGGGTCAGCAATTAGTATGAGCCCCGGGGTTCGTGTGGATCGGACCGGGCCGAGGACGGCTTTAATGCCGACAATAAAATGTGATTAAACGGTGACAATAAAATGTGTTTAACGGTGACCTACAGAGCAGCTAAACAAAACAATGAACTGCTGACTGCTCTGATTCATTCATTCATTCAACTATATATAACTATATAGTTATATATCGTTATCGTTATAGTTATATAAATAACTATATATATATATATATATATATATATATATATATATATATATATATATATATATATATTTATATATATATATAGATTAACACAGATAAATATCACCGCATACATTTACTTTAATTACAGATATATATAATAACCTAATATAATAATAATCACTTTGATTATCAGCCTTTGTTTTAAATGAAAATACAAAAAATCTTAAAGCATCATTCATAATAATCCAACTTTGTAATAACAGTGACAGTGCTGCATAATCAGTACTTTTATTTATTAAACTAAACTACAGTGCAGTGCTTTTACTTGTAATCTAGTATTTTTTCATGTTTACAGGTCTTTAATTAAAGGATCTGAAGCTGAGGATTCATGCAAACTTTTTAATCCAAAGTGTTTGTATCTACTGACAGTAAAGATCTCTTTGTGGACACCGTGTGCAGTTATTGTCAAACATCGTTACAGATATCGTTCATTATCAAAGATAACTGTTAATTTTTAATGTATTTACAGGATTAAAACAAATCTCTGATCAAACAAAACAGGATAACTGCATCAAGTCAAGTAATAAAACAGAAGTGAGTTCACAGTTAAGTCATTTTGAGCAACTCCTCCTTTTCAATCTCAAACAGACGCCAGCCTTCCTCAGAGGACAGATCAGCTGCTCCTCTTCGTTTGTAAAACTCGATAGACTTCGTGTTGTTTTCTGCCACTAAGAAGTGCATCCCACTGCAGCGCGTCTTCACCGCCGTCTGAGACAAAGAAACACATACAGACATCTGAAATACAGTTTAAATCAAATTCAATCAGTCACCAAAGAAGCTTTGAGTGCACATGACCTCTGTACCTCACTGAGAACCTTCAGGATCTGTGAACCAATGCCAAGACCTGGTGACACATGAAATGTTCAGAGAACATGAGAGTATGCAGAAACTCTTTTCTCTGTGACTTATTAACCTTTATCACATCATTTACAACAGCACCACCTCACCACGAAAGTCCTGCATGACGTAGAAGTCCTCCAAATACAGAAGCTTTCCAATCCAAGGGTCATATGTGAAGTAGTACATGGCAAAAGCAATCACAGTGTGTCCTACAAGAAAACACACAAGTTAGAAGACAAACTAAATAATCTGACTTTAAGAGATGTTTAAAAATAACTTTACCTTCTGAACTTTGTTCTTTTGGGACTTCAGCGACCAGGCAGTGGTAGAAGGGATGATCCCCGAAACCGTCTTCAAGTAGATCTACGTGTGGGACATTTCATTTATCAGATAAAGATATTTTCAAAATAAATGTTCAGAAATATTAATTATTCATTCTAGTTCAACATAAACCTTTCTCGCTCAGCACCACCTTCTCCTCCATCTGTTCAAATTTAGCAAGTTCCTAAAATACAAGAAGATAATAAACATGCTGTCAGTTGGTTGTTATATATATATATATATAGGGTATGTACATGTACATGTATGTACATTTGTCTTACCTTTATGAGACGCAGGATATCAGACACATCGTTGGGTTCAGCTTTCCGTAATATAAAACTGGCCATTTTCTCTTTTTATTCTTTTTGTTCACGAGTCCTCTGAATGTAAATAAAAGCAAAATTAGTTTCTTCATCCGCTCCTCAGGAGTTCATCCCCAGAAAATGAACTGAAAAACCTGTGAATCCTGAAATGCATTGATCGTCACACCGAGAAGAACAACAGCTTCGTCACTGTCTCTCTTAAGTGGTTGTGGATGAAACAAGTGTGTTCGGAAGTCCATATATGGTCAAACAGCCCTTCACATCCTGTATTTTTCCTCGTTATCTTCACTGGACTTCATTTGAATGTTGTTTAAAAGTTAAAAATTAACCACACTTGGAAAAAACACAAGCACTGCACAAAATGTGTGCAAAGAATAATCCGTGTGTGACCTTTACTAAGAAACTAATTATTCTTCAGCAGGTAACAAAAACTCATTTTACAATCTGAGATAAATCTTTGATGGTTGGATGGATGGATGGATGGATGTTTGGATGGATCCTTTTGCTGCTGCTGCACTCAACTGGTTTTATCATTTAATTTAACACATTTAATTCATATTAATTCAGATTTAATTATTATGAATTCATGTTTAATTCATGTTGAATTTAACACATTTAAGTCTTATTTATGTTTTGATATTCTGTTGTCTGTCAGATACTGAAAACAGTTGCAGTTAATACAGATACTGTAGTTACAGTTACTGTGGTTACAGTTACAGTTAATACAGTACTGTTTTCTTTACAAACTGCAGTCATTAGTCATCACTTACTTTCAGTTAATGTTTCATATGGACAACATCCCTGATACATTACATTTACATTTAGTCATTTAGTTGCTTAGTCTAGTTGTCAGTAGCTGATGCTTTTATCCAAAGCGACTTACAGAGAAGGGAGGTTACAGTGCGATAAGAAAGAGTGCAGTAAGTGCTGTGACAATTCTTAAAGTATTAGTAGCAGTAATATTGGTAGCAGTGTTTGTAATATTAGTAGCAATAGTATTGGCAGTGTTTGCAGTATTAGTAGTAGTAGTATTGGCAGTACTGCTAGTATTAGTAGTAGTAGTAGTAGTAGTAGTAGTAGCAGTATTATTATTAGTAGTATTACAGTTGTACTTTAAGTATTACAGTCCCTCTATTATTTAAATTTTTGATGTCCGCTGTCCTGCTGAGGTGATGTTAAAGTTTAACCATTTATCCATAATTCATTCATCCATGTAACTGTCCTCAACAGATAGATAGATAGATAGATAGATAGATAGATAGATAGATAGATAGATAGATAGATAGATAGATATTGAAAATTCTTGTTGCAGCAACACAGAACAGGCGAACACTATATACAGGCATGAGGTAAAAATTTGGTAACAGCAGTATAAATAGAATAAGTTCTATGGAGGAAGAATATATGGTTCTACCTATAAAAAATATACACAAGAAAAATATACAATATACATATGGACTTTTGTGCAGTAACTTGTGCAAATGTGCATTGTGAAAACTTAATTGTAAAGAGTGCAATTATGCATCCATTATTATGAATGTCTTTATTTGGTGAAGCAGTGTGATGCAGAATAAAAACATTTAAAAAAGATGAAAGTAAAAGAGCAGACAGAGTATTTTAGGAAAACACATTTTATTTGTACTTTCAGTATGCAGTGGATTTTATAGACTGGAACGGAGGTCAGTTCAGTTTATCAAAATATTTGAGCTTTCCTGAAGGGTCGGGAATGATCTGTGGGGAAGAATGAGTTCAATTAGAGCACAAGTATTTTTCAAAGAAATTAACTAGACGACTAAAATACGATAATTTACTATAAACCAGGCTGATGTAGATGTCACTACTATCCCATTTATTGTTGACAAATCTGACTTAAATTTTCTACACTAGCTGATACCAGTGATGATCCAGATCAGTGGTGATACTCACTGTGTCGCTGCCCGGCTTCCATCCTGCTGGACACACTGTAAAAAAATGACACAACTGCTGTCAGCACAAGAAAAACAACTGAATCAGTTTGAATGAGTTTACAGTTACTCCATGAAAGTAATTTCACATGTTGGTTTGTTAGAAATTAGTTTAAGGGTTAAGGTTCGGGTTTGTACGTTCTCCATGTTTCACAGTATACTGGAAGGCCAAGACTAGGATGAGGGCTACTGAGGTTTAATGGGTTTCTGGTTTTGGTTCGTACCTTCTCCGTGTTTGTCAGTATACTGGAAGGCCTGGACCAGTCGCAGAGTCTCATCCACAGATCTCCCCACTGGAAGGTCGTTCATGGTTATCTGCCTCAGGACGCCTTTTTCGTCAATGATGAAGAGACCCCTGAGACACAATCAAGCACTTCGGTTTACTGTTAACTTCTGTATGTTGAGAATCCCTCCACATCAAAGAAGCATGAAATATGAACTGAACAGAGAGATTTAAAAGTTTTACAGAAATTTCATCTCAAAGCTGCTCCTAAAGCTTCTAAAAAACTGAGAGGGTTAACGATGTTCTACAAGAAGACACGTTTGTTAACCTTTGATGTTGGTCCTAAAGATAAATGTGAACCTGCACCTCAGTGTGTGTCCCTGGTCCTCCAGGTAGACTCCATAGTCTTTAGAAATCTGATGAGTGAGGTCTGACAACAGGGGGATTTTCATTGGTCCAAGTCCACCCTGCTTCCTTGGGGTATTGATCCTGATGTGAAAAAAAAAGAGAACATTTTAGAGCTCTGGAGTTCAAAATAATCAAAACATACATATAAATATATATATATATATATCTTACCAGGCCAAGTGGGTGAACTGGGAGTCAACGGAGCAGGCAACCACCTCAGTATTGATGGCACGAAACTCGTGGACACGATCGCTAAATGCAATGATCTCAGTGGGGCAAACAAACGTGCTGCAACAGGCAGAAACAACCCGCTAACGTGAAGACAGCGTGTGGTGCAGAAACACACATGACGTGATGATGGCACATACGTGTTACTCACAAGTCAAGAGGATAGAAGAAGAAGACAAGGTACTTCCCTTGGTAGTCGGACAGTTTCAGCTCCTTAAATTCACCATTGATGACGGCGGTTCCCTCCCACTGTGGCGCCGGCTTTGAAACTGAAGCAGGAAGAAGAAAACACAGATTTAGAAAATCCATCATGTGTGTGTTTGTGTCACAAAATGTCATCATTACTTTTCTTGTCATGCTGTTTGCGTCACATCCGTTTGAACTGTTTCTCTGTTGGCACGTGCAGAGTTCACTCAGACATGACGTCAGGTCTCAGAAGTCATGAGGACACCAGACAAACAGAAAAAAGTGCATTCTGATCTATAAATGTAAAATAATGACAAAGTCAAACACGTGTTTATATCCAAAACTGCACATTAGAGGAGCTCGTGTTTCTGTTATTTTGTCCACCCTCTCGTGTTATTATGAGGTCACACACCGTCACATGTTGAGGGGCGGAGGGAGCAGTGGCTCTGAATGACGTGTCCCACCGTCTGATTAAAGTGGAGTTAATCTGAATTAAATGAATAAATGTGTTTCTTGTGCCTGATATCCCGACACAGTCCAGGTGGATATGTGGTGTTACGTGGGGTTCTGGAGGGTTTGGGATCGTAATGGAGCTCCATGCTGGAGCTGTAGCAGCTGTTTGTCTCCAAACCTCTGCGCGCGTAAAAAAAAAAAAAAAAAAAAAAAGAGGACAGAAACTCACTCTTGGCTTTGCTGAGGTGCAGGGAGTGATCGGACACGGGGACCCGGAAAGCCTCTCCAGGATAGACGTGTCCTCCCGCGTAGTTGTGACACTGGGAGTTTTTCACATGAGCGCCTTCCTCTGCAGAAGTGACCGTGAAGAGTAGGAGGAGGGCGGCGCACAGCGCGCAGAAAACCTCCTTCTTCAGGTGAAGCTGGAAGACAGAGTCCATGATACGAACCTTAGAGGGCCACTGGACGTCAATGGGCGTCAGGCTGGATCTGAACGGACCTTCTTTCTCCTCCTCCTCCTCCTCCTCCTCCTCCTTCTCTTCTTCAGGTTTCACAGCAGCTCACTGCTGCTTTACTGCCATCTTCTGGAGTTAATTAGACCACTTCCTTCTCCACGTTCCTGCTCCCTTAATTTTATTAATAAGGTGCAAGTACAGCGCCTGATGGGGGAATCAAAACATGCAGCAAACAGCCAGAGGTCAGTATGAAACCGTGGGCCGTTTCAGCAAGGTCTGAGCCTTTGTACATGGGGCACATGCTCTAGTTAAGCTACCAAGGCACCCTGTGTCAGGTATGTTTAAAGAATAGCCCTCTGTTAGCACAGAAGAAAAAACTTCACACGATTTCAAAGAGACACAGGAAGTGTAGAAAATAAAACAAAATAAAGATAGTAAATAATAATAATAATAATGAAACACTTATAAAACACTTATAAAACATTTTAAAATAAACACTTTGAGAAAACAATAATAAAAAACTGCAATAAAAGAGTAATACTAATGAAAAAAACTTTCATAAAGTTAAAATAAGTCAACATACAGAGTTTTCATGTGTCATTATTTCTATCATTTGTTGTTTTGTTTTTATTAAAGCTTGATGAATTAATTTAAAGAATGAAACTTTTTTTAAATACTGTTTGATGTTAATGAATTATCCATTAGTTTTCTTCTCATCTGTTCAATTACTCTTTACAAACCCAAACGTACATTTTCCCATCGCAGAGCAGCTTAACGCCTCCTCCAGAGGGCTGACTTGGCTTGTTTGTCTCATGGTTTACGTAGTGCACAGAGCCATGCAAAGATCATTAAATCACTGTTTTACCACTCAGCTTAATCCCCTCAACAAAAGAGGAAGACACAAAAAAAGGAGAAAAAGGAGAGAAGAAGTGGTGGGTGAGATTAAGTAGAAACTTGATGGATGTAAACTGACGGCTCTGTTTCCCAGCATTTCTAAAGGGGAGTTAAGATCCTGAGTCCACATCTCTGAAGCCCGGAGCTGATCAGACCTTCATCGTTACCCCTGCATGGCTGGCCGTGCTGTGAGTGTCCGCTGCCATCTGCCGGATTACCCAGCAGGGTATATTTTTATAGAGAGCATCCTATTCATATCCTCCTGCAAAGGTTTACATTAAGGTTGAACTCGGGTGCACTTACAATGCATATGAAGTAAGCTGTGTCTTCTTACAGTCCCCCCACACCCCCTCATCTTCTCACTGTTCTAGAGACCGAGACCTTCACGGCGCCATGAAAGAGGATCTCATGCCATGATGTCTGCTGCTTATTTATTTTCTGTGCCCAGCATGAAGAAAACATTTGTATGTGCCAAGTGTGATTGTTTGTTCTAATAAGCATCAACAGGCCGACTTCTCCGTGTTACCATACAGGTGAACTCATTCCTGGGAAAATGCTTTTCTCTTTCTCAGCCTCGTAGGCGCGATGGCGTCCCCCTTTTTCCTCGGCCTAACGGGATTAGTCGTGCCAGTGCTACCCCGGCTGTCACGGTACTGTCTACTTCCCATCTCTCTTCTGGGCCTCTAATGTGATTAACCCATTCCCTGTGGTCCAAATGGTTCTGGACGGGAGGAGGGGAGGAGGGGGGCACCTCCTTGGCATGTTCCTCCCCATGCCTGACTCGCTATCATTGGCAAACATGTCAGGAAGGAAAGGCCGAGGTCAAAGGTCCATTAGGTTTTGTAGAAAGAGTTCATGGTCACTTTAAATGATAAAGTTATTAATTAGTTTATTATTAGATCAATAAATCAAAGTTTTAAATTACTTAATCAAATCTCTAGTGGATTAGCAGTCCGCTATCACCATCAAAGTCATTCATGAAAATCTGTTTTCACAGAAGGCGGCCCTGAATATTTACTGCTTTCTTAAGTGGGGACAATAATGATGCCGACGCCCATCATCCTGTCAAATGTCAGCTCCGCCTGTTTAACACACGTCACGCTCATTTTAGACTCATCTGTCGCAAGTCTTCTTCAGGGCCTCCGAGGCAGCACGGGACCACATGGCCCCAGAAACCAAAGATCTGCAACAAAACCCTAAACTGAGATTACTTTTACTTTTTACATGTGTGACAAAGTGCAGCTACTGTAGCTTCTCAGTATGATGAGGAAAATTCATGAACATGTGCAAACTAATTATTTGCTAATAAACCAAAGTCTTTTCTAAATTCTCCTAAACTGTTCCAGACTCTTGTAGATTTTCCTCTTGAGGTGAAAGATCGTCTTTGAATTTGAAACTAATCGATCACAATGTTTTCTTGTAAAGAACAAGTTCTTCCTGCACATAAAACCAAATATTTATAATAAAATAATCCAGTTTAAAGTTCCTCACATCCACTAGCACCATGCTGAGTTCAGCATCACTTCACGTGAGCTCACAGCCTCAGTCAGGCGATGGCACGGAGAATTAAGACTCTTAATTAAGATTTTTTGCCAGTCTGCATGTGCTGTTCATATGCGCGACGACTGGCTTTAAACGGTTGAGGGGGGTTGGGGTGTGGATCCTTAAACAGCTGCTCTGAAACAAACCTCAAAGTTAATATGGAGATGAAGGAATGAGTCCATCAGTGATTTTAAATTTGCACACATTCAGAGCACAGTTTTATATTAGAGGCATGAAAGAGCAAAAAGAAAACAATTCAACATTGTGGCTCAAAGACAATAGTGTGCAGGGGGAGCGGGGGGGGGGTTCTTGTGTAGAGATTTGGTGGGTTTCCAATCCTGATATCCAGCCTAGCACCATGTAATAGAAGGTGACACTTATTGTATTAGCAGCAGCTAATGAGTGTCTAAAAGCCTGTGTGACTGTGTGCACTGACCAATCTCATCGTGTGTGTTTGTCAAAAAGAAAAGACGGTAAAAACTCAGTAGAGACAAGGACGTGAAGTTCAGCATTAAAAAACGTTCAGCAGGAGGCTTGAAGTTCAGATCTGACAGAGATATAAAGAGGAGCTCAACCACATTTAATCTTTTCATAATATAAACAGACCACACATCTTAAATCATCATCTCTTATAAATCAGTGTTTGTTGTAGTTTGTTGCCTCCAGTTTCACAGTGTAATTTCACTGTGGTAAATATGTTCAGCTGTTCAGCTCACAGTCCAGGCTGCCACAAACTAACAAACTGAGCTAACATTAGCTAACAGCAGCTACAGTTGTCAGCAGTTTACTTCACTGTCCATCAGGAAACTCTGTAAATCACAGAGAGTTGAGGCGGAGCAGCCAGAGGACATCAGAGGGAAAACCAGAAAACATTTTCTCCATAAAATATGATCCAGTTTCACCAAAATCAGTGAAATAGTTGGTGGTGTGTGACTTAGTGCCGTAAAGCGTTACGTACTTCTCCCGACCCGGAGCCCAAAGTTACATAGTGTGAGAACAGACGAACGAATGACAGAGACACCATTCACCTGATTATAGGTCAGTGTAGCATCAATAGGACTTAAACTCTTAGTTTATCAGAGAGAAGTTACATGATGTTGGTATAGCTGTCAAGTTTTCTGAGTCCCATAATTCTGCTCTGATCTAAAATCTAACAGGTCTGAGGTGTGTTTGACCTCAACAATCTAATCAAGTTAACAAACAAACTTCATCCTGTGTTATCTCTGTGTGTCTCTGATGTCCAGTTTTTAATAAATGACATGAAGGACAGAAAATAACATGAAACCAAAGCTTTATATTTATTGGTAATAATTCGTCAATAACTAGTGTGTTGACGCAAACACTCATGAAACAATCAAATGTGTAATTCTGTTTTTAGCCACAAGGTGGAGATCTGACTAAATGAATGTTGACTGAATCTTCTGTAATTGATCAGAAATATCAACTTATAGAAGAAGAACAAATGTAGTTATTTTTATTCTTAAATATAAATATTTATTTAAGATTATTTATTTATTTATATAAATCTTTATTTTGTATTGTTTAAATATGCAATACATCTATTTTAATTGGATTACTGCTCAAATATATTTAAATTAATCTGTCAGTTCATGTAAAGTCATAAATATAATAATAATAATAATAATAATGATAATAATAATAATAATAAACTGCAGTGTTTCTGTGGCGGTCAGTATATTACACGTGATGCATTGCACATGCTGCACTAAACAGCTGAATTTTCCTGTTTGATTGACAGATGCAGGTTCATGACATAGACGGACTCTTAGACTCTTAACATGATGTTCACATATACCATGACATTTACTGTTTATGTCAACAAAACATGTTCAGAACATATTCAGAACATTTTCAGAACATTTACTTTCACTCAAAGCTTTGAACGTTGTCGTCCAAACCCTTGAATTCTCGTCATTGTTCCAACTCCATGAACGCTCTGATTTGTTTTCAGTGTGAAAAATGTTGCGGTGAAACCGGGATGCTGTCAGCTGGAGGCTCATGGCCCACTGGAGATATAATGACATCAATGAAAGTGAGCTTTTTAAACAGGCTTACACATAACCCGGTCCTAACAGGTCCACTTCAGTGCAACCATCTGAACATAACTCAGGTTGACACAATTTGACCTCAGCTGATACCCGTCTCCGCCCGCCTTTGTTTTCACCTTCTCTCCTGGGAATTTTATTTAACACTTTGCTTACAGACTCTATCAAATGTTCTCCTTTTCTAAGCTCTCATTTCTCAACATTTGCTTTTCTATTATTTCCCAGAAGTCCTCGTCCTTTCAGAAATGAGCCTTTGTAGGCCTTTACTGAGGGGGCCTGGGGGTCTGACATTTGTTTCTCTCTCCTGGTCTTCAAAGGAAATAGCTGCTTTAGAGGCTCGAATGAAGAGGCCATTGTTGTTAGATTAACTTCAATGTTTCAAATACAAACATTTAAAAACTGCATCTTATTTCATTATTGATTATAAAACACTCAGTCTGAATGTGAGTTAAGTTTCCATGAATGAGAAACTTCGCTCACTTCTTTAGAAACAAAGATTTCACAGTCAACTGAACGTTAAAAGATTCATTATGTTTAATGCTGCTCGGCACAAAGATTGTCTAATCTTTGCTTTCTGTAGCTTTAAGCTCAGTGTCGAGTGGCCAATGGTTTGAAATAAATCACGTCACCTGCTTTTCACACAGGTGTCATCTCACATCATGTTGTTTGTTTGAGGCTCAGAGGTTTGTTCTCAGGTTTGTAAATCAGCTGATGGATTGCGATCATTGTAGGTTTCTTTATCAAGTTCATTTCCAATTTCAGATTTTGATTTGTTATATTTGTTTGGTATCATTGGATTAAATGTTAATTATACATATGTTATCTGTAGTTATCTGTAAGTCTTCATTTTTTAGTCATCAAAACAGCTTTATGATGAAGAACAAACACTAAAGCATTTTTGTACCTTCCAAACATAAGTCACACAGTCAATCCACCCTTAGGTCAGGCAACACTTTCCATGTTGTTGCACATTTTTGAAAACCCATTTAAATTCTCTTAGGAAGCTCTGAATCAATCTAAAAAAATAAGGTAGCAGGTGGAGGCACGGTTGACCGATCAGAAATGAAAAGAGCATTCAAGATGGGAAAGGCGGAGTTCCTCATTTCCTAATTAGTGTTCTGCTTCCTCTTGCAGAATCACACATTGTTCCAACAACCAAACAAAATGTCGAGTTAAGCCACAAAACCTCCCTTTTTTGTGCTGATAGCCCATGGTTATTTTCTCAGTGAATGGATGTGAGGTGTGAAGCTATACTGTGAGGTTGATATGTTGTGATGCTGTAAATACTGACAGTCTGTAATGAGTGAGGCCACAGAACAGATCTCTATTCAGACATTTAATCAAAGACAGAGATGAACAGTAAAGATTCACTTAAAAAGAGACACAAGACACAAAAAGATGAACATTTTCTTTAATAAAGGGTCACACATGATGCTCTGAACTTTACTCTTCATCACATTCATGTTACTAACTTAGCGTCTTCTCCTGAGTTTTTCAGCTTTCTTGTCTCATTAGCTTCTCATAGATTGAGGCTACACCAACATCAGATCTGCCCCTCTATCTTTAACTCAACCGGTCACGGCAGATGGCCGCTCACCAATGAGCTCGGTTATGCTCAAGGTTTCTGTTAAAAGGAAGTTTTTCCTCGGCACCATCGCCAAGTGCTTGCTGCTGGTGTGAATTTTGGGTCTTTGTAAAAAAATATTACTGTAGACCTGCTCTGTATGGAACTTGTCAACTTTTGTTATGATTTGATGCTATGAGTGAAATTGAATTGAACTAACAAACCTAAAAAGAGATAACAACAGTTAGTAGTAATAGTACATACTAGTGATATGTAAGTAATAACTATGAACTAATAAATGTATTAACTAATGTATGAGCTGATATGAACTGCATTTACAAAGTTATTAGCTCATAAATGTAGTAGTTTATACAGTTATTAAACAGTTAATGTCAATTTCACACTCACTTGCTCTGTCATTCAATTTGCATTACCTTTCCACAGACTTTAGCAGTCTGCAGTCTAATTTAATTGTATATAGTTTTGAATTTCTAGTTCTTATTTCTCTAAAAAAAATATTTCTATTTTTTATTTTTCATATAGTTTTTCTATTTGTGTCGTTGCACAGGTTTAATTTAAATGCATCTTTATCTATTGTCACATGATCACAGTAACTGCAGTTTCACTCTTTGTCCAGATGGTGTCACTGAATGTGTGATTATCATCATCAGACATTTCATACAACTGACCGTCTATATGAGAATAAGTTGATTATAGTTCACATTTTATTAAGTAATAATGTGTTTTATGACTCACCTGGTCCAAAATAAATAACACTCAACTGAAGTCATCAATAGAACTTCATAAATGCACCATATTTATTTAGATAATGTGTTATTTATAAATGACGATGTTTCCACACAGCAGATCATCTTCCAAAGTTACACCAACACCAGAAAACCCAGTTACACTAGTACGTGATATACATATACAGTATATTCATATGTATACATATACATATGTGCACATATCTAGATATACTGTGTATTCATGTATGCATACATGTACATATTAAAAGTAACATGTCATTCATGTGTTCATGTTGTGTAAATTTGTACTGATATTGTTTTAGCGGATGCTGTCACCTTTAAATACCTCGAGCTGTTTTTAATCCAAATAAAATCAGGGCTAATGCTTCATTACTGACTATTTTTACATAATGATCCTCATGCTGCTGCTGTTAATTTTTTTATTAATGTAATTACAGGGCTCTTAGTGGACGGGGTCAGCGGGGTCTAATTACCCCGCGTCATGCTGGTAAATAGTTGGAGGTGTCTCTGAGCAGGTGGCCCTGGAGGTAAGAGGGAGACATGGGGCATACCGAGGCGGGCAATTACTGGATGAATTTCACTTTAATAAATGTTGAGCTACATTTGGAAATTCAGATAACGGAGCTTTCTGCCTAATGGGTGCTGCACTGAGGCCACTTGAGCAAGAAAATGATCTGAAAGAGGGTTTAATTAACACAAGCTACATGATCCAGGAGCGTGACAGCATGTTAAAGTGAGGGGGAGAGCACACAGCTCGGCATAATATGAAAATTAGTGAGGGGGAGGGACGGGGGGTGGGGGGGGGTCGGGGAGCCAACTTTCATTTCAAGTCCTGAATTCACTTTTTTTTATACACACATTATTGTTTCAGGACTCACAAACTGTCAGCATCTGCTACACGGAGAGTCCAAAGGAATGACAAGCAGTTACATTACACCAGTCTATTTTATATATATACTTAGCTGGATGTATGTAAATTATGTATGACCCTATATATGTATGTAGATTATGTATAAATATATGTATGTATATAGATGTATGCATGTATATAGATGTATGTATGTGTATGCATGTATATAGATGTATGAATACACATATTATATATGAATATGTGTGTATAGATTATGTATAAATATATGTATTTATGTATAGGTTATGTCTGAATGTGTATATAGATTATGTATGAGTAGATTAAGAAATACTTTAGTTTATGTATAAATGAAACATCAGAATTGTTGCTGTAAGCGGTCTGTTAAGCTTTGAAATTAATCTTGTAGTTTTCAGGTTTCGGGTGATGCACAACACTTTAAAGTGGTTCTTACTGTCGACCCTTGGACCCTCACCCCCCAAAAACCCCAGCAAGGTCACAGTGAGCACTCTTAGATATTTATAGCTGCTATTAGTCAGAGGAGATGATAATGGAAGAATGCAGATGTACATGAGCCGGTTAAACATACAGAGACAGCACCATGTTTGTGTTTTTTGGACTGTTTTTAGGGTTTAAAGCTGCAGCGTATAGCTGTGTGTTTGATGATGTAGAGTTTTGTTTTTATGGCCTGTTTTTAGGGTTTAAAGCTGCCGCGTATAGCTCTGTGTTTGGGTGTATAGATGATGTGGAGTTTTGTTTTTGTGGACTGTTTTTAGGGTTTAAAGCTGCAACGTATAGCTCTGTGTTTGGTGATGTAGAGTTTTGTTTTTGTGGACTGTTTTTAGGGTTTAAAACTGCCGCGTATAGCTCTGTGTTTGGGTGTATAGATGATGTGGAGTTTTGTTTTTGTGGACTGTTTTTAGGGTTTAAAGCTGCAACGTATAGCTCTGTGTTTGGTGATGTAGAGTTTTGTTTTTGTGGACTGTTTTTAGGGTTTAAAGCTGCAGTGTATAGCTCTGTGTTTGGTGTATAGAGGATGTGGAGTTTTGTTTTTGTTTAAACAGTGTATATGTGCCGTTTTGTGCATGTAAGGTCCTCATGGTTTTACACACCGCGGTCTCCCTCCACTCTCCACTGGAGCTAAAAGCCCCGAAACAGAACGGTAATTGCCCAATTAGGGCCCTCGCTCTGTGGGCCGCGGAGCACTATGCGCCTCCACATGCTCACAGAGTCAGATAATTGAGCTGAAAGCAAATGAACGGATGGCAGACAAACAAGCTACTAGAAAATAATTACTTGGAGTGTTTCTTTTCAGTACCTGTACAGCGAATTTCATTATTGTCAATAGCCTCTAAAGCTGCTCGAAACGGTGGTATTTGTCATTTTCATAGAGACTTGATAATGACATTAATTTGTCTTAATGGGTTGGTTCTATTGTTAAAAATAGTAAAATGAGCAGAAATTGTCTTTCCTCAGCAGGTAGAGAGGACTTCACCACACTCCCGTCAGCATGAGGAGATAATTTGGTGTGCTTGTCAAATTTCCAATAATTTGTTATATGGAACATGAGTAATGCTAATACCATTAATGTCCATTTTCCTCTAAATTCATTACTGCCCTTTTTCCCTTTTATGTTTTAATGCCTCGGACATTTTTCTGAGTTTATATGAGGGTTGATTAAAAACATGCACATTTAGACACACATGTATAAACACATTTAAAGACGTGGTGCTGTCAGTCGTTCTCTTCGAGTGTTTTTAAACCTGAAACATCTTTTCAGTCTGTCACAAAAAAGAAATATTCAAACAACAAAGCAGCTTTTAAAAAACGGTAAATAATCCGTAAAAATCAGCTTCTTTGTTTCATGACTTTAATGTCTGTGCATTATGTCGTCTGTGTTTATAATTACATCTGACTGCAAATTAAATCATATTCTGCTAATTTTAATCAACCTTTAATGTTTTTCTTTCTGTCACTTCAACATCAAACAGTTATTTAAACTCCTGATGAGCTGAAATGCAAAATAATCTATGAAGATTAAACAAAAGTATGATTTTTTAACAAACACTGAATAAAAATTTTACTATTTAACTATTTAGATCAATTTACAAAAATGATTTGGGAACATACGATCAGTGAAAAATGTTTTAGAGAGAGAATAAAGATGAATCATTCATAAGTTAAATTATATTTATTCCAATAGGCAGAAACAAAAAAACATGGTTGTTTTAATTATTGTACAAATGAATAAAATTCCAGTGAAGAAACAAATAATATAAACAAATCTGAACCTGTGTGTGTGGTTATAAAATAAAAGATTCATTACTTTTCATTACTTATGTGTGTGTGTGTGTGTATATATATATATATATATATATATATATATATATATATATATATATATATATATATATATATATATATATATATACACACACATTTAATTTCATTTAATGTATAGATTTAATTTTATTTAACTCTGCAGAAAAGAAAAGACACAAACACTGTAATCGACTAATTCTTTCAAGAATAAAATAAGGCTTTTGTTTCAAAACTTTCAAAATTCTGAAATGAATCATCAAATCTGATTTAAAATGTTTAGAATTAAACTGATTATTTAAACATTTTTATGACAACACAGTCCAATAAAAATACTGATGAACCTCTTAACGTTCACTCATGTGATGTTTTTCTATGTCTCTAAATTTGATCTCTAATAAGTATTCATGAATATATAATTAAATAGGAACTTTAATTGTTGTTAAATGTGACAGTGATTTGATGTGATTTGAACAGCCTGCAGGGGGCACCGCTGAAAATGCAATCAGATATTTAAAGTGTGATTTAGTTCAGCGTCCATGTGTCAGCACAAAGGAATTCATTTTATTTAATTATAAGGAATAATTATATTATTATAATTAATTATAGTCAAGTCAATTTTAAGCTGAACTGTTTTTAAAGAAGTTTTCAGGTTAAATTTGGATTCATGATTTCTTCTTTAATCTTTAATATTGAGTTGAATCCTGACTGTAAAAATCTTTGATTGTTGTGCCTGAGTGCTGCAGAGGCTCATGGGAGTTTTTGAGTCAAATCTCAGGTGTGTTTAACGCTCATTTCTGTCACCTGTTAACACTTTGACGTCACTGATGTTTAAAGCTTCATCATCACTCTGTTTGTATTTCATATAAATGTGAAAAATGTTTAAAATATTTATCATAGAGACATGTTAAACATGAAGTTAAGTTATGTGTAATCAATAACTGATTTCAGTGAGTCCAAATCAGAACGTATTTAACATATTAGTAAAATGTCTGATATATTAACCAGGATGTTGGTTTCAATGTATAATCATGACATGTCAGTGAGTCCAAAGTAAAATGTCTATGATTCATGTTGTTATGTAACGCTGTGTTGAATAATAGTTTTTAAATAGAGACACTCTGCAGGGCCTGAGAGGGGAGGAGGGGGTCTGAGGTCTAGATGTGTGTATGTATGTATGTATGTAGGTATGTATGTATGTATGTATGTATGTGTGTGTGTATCTATCTATCTATCTATCTATCTATCTATCTATCTATCTATCTACCTGTCTGTCTGTCTGTCTGTCTTATTTATTCTGATGTGCTAACTGCTGATCATAGATTATTATTTATTGATTGATCATTGCTGTCTGCAGTGTCATCGCTCAGATGAAGTTTAAAAATAATAAACATATTCAGGAAGGAAGAGTGTGTACAAAAATCAATGCAGGATGATTTAGTTTTAGTTTTGCATGTTTTATATCAGAGGAATTCAGTTCATGATTATTGATCAATAAATCATGATAATTATTAAATCTGCTTCTGTTGGTTCATTTTTGTCAGATTTGACTTTTAGACTGATCAGTTTGTGCTCAATGAAATATTTTTTAATTACAAAAAACATGTAATGATCTGATTTTAGCATTATTCTTATTTGATCAGTATTTTCACAGTATTTTATTATTATTTTATCAGTATTTTTCAACATGTTTTCAAAGTGTTTCCAATAGTATTTGTCATAGTATCTTCAGTAGTATTTTATCAATATTTTATTAGTAGTTTATCAGTATGAGCCGTGTGCGTGGCTCTTTGTTTGGGTTCCCTGTTTGCATGCCGGTCGGAGGCGTCATGATTGGAGTATTTAAAGTGAATTTAAAGGACGTGCTCGGTGTCTCATTTGACTAATTCATTGATGGTGTATCTCCACCTGCTTCAGCCTCAATGCTGATGTGTGACACGCTCCTGATGAAGAGTCTGATGAAGAATCGCTGACTTTTATTGGTGCAGAAGAAAAGGATGTGATGAAAGAGTCAAAGGCTGAGGCAGAGAAAGAGGGAGGGACGGAGGAGTGAAAAACAAGAAGCCATCCATCACACGGAGGAGAAGACACATTCCAGTGGCCTTTAGCAGGATACATTCACTCAGAGCCACAATGGAGGGGGGGGTCCGCCAGAGGCTGGGGGGGCGGCCTCACACTCAAAGCCCTCTTCAGTCCACATCAGACCCTGTATGAGCATGACAAATGTACATTTTACTGCAGCTGAAAACAACTAAACTGAATGCTGCAGAGGAGGAGGATACTTTACATTCTTGACCCTCCTTCTCTTCCTTCCTTCCTTCCTTCCTTCCTTCCTTCTTTCCTTCCTTCTCTCTTTCCTCCTCTCTCTCTCTCCTCCTCCCTCCTGGCAAAGTTGGGGGTATTTGGGGGTATTTTGGGGGTGCTCTGGGGTGGAGGGAGCAGGTGATGGCTTTCTGGAGTGCTCTCATTTACACTTGTCTCCTCCTTTTTCTGTGTGAGCAGCGTGAAGAGGTGGAGAAAGAGACGCCTCCTCCGAGCTGCACCTGCCTGGGGCGACGGCGTCAGGTGACCTCTGACCTCACACCTTCAACAATAAACTAGTATGACCTAGACCTGCTCACATACATCACACACATACATACATCAGATACACACACACACCAGTGAAACATGTTTTTATTTCATTAATTTCTATTCTGTAGAGACACTGAAGACATCAAAACTATGAGATCACACATCTGAATGGGGAGGTTTATAAGTTGAACTAATGTTGAGTGATGGTTTGCACACTCTTCATCCTCTCAGTCAGCTTCATGAGGTCGTCACCTGAATGGTTTCCCAACAGTATAGAAGGAGTTCTCAGAGGTGCTGAGCACTTGTTGGCTGCTTTTCCTTCACTCTGCGGTCCAACTCCTCCCAAAGCATCTCAGCTGGGTTTAGGTCAGCCCTTACAGAGCCTGGAGGTGTGTTTGGGGTCATTGTCCTGGTGAAAATCAAATGATGGTCCCACTGAGCTCAAACCAGATGGATGGCATGTCTCTGCAGAATGCTGTGGTAGCCATGCTGGTTAAATGTGCCTTGAATTTTGAAATCACTGACACCAACAGTGTCACCAGCAAAACACACCATCACACCTCCTCCATGCTTGATGGTGGGAACCACACATGCAGATACCGTCCATTCACCTTCTCTGTGTCTCACAAAGACACGGCAGTCTGAACCAAAAATCTCAGATCTGGACTCCTTAGACCAAAGTCCAGATTTCCTCTGGTCTAATGTTCATTCATGTGTTTGTTGGTCTCCCTCAGTCGTGGTTTGTTTACAGTAATTCAGACCATGAAGGTGTGATTCACACAGTCTCCTTTGAACACTTGATGTTGACATGTGTCTGCTTTTTGAAGTTGCCTGACTCGCACAATTTAGCCTGTTAGTAAGTGAGCTTCAGCCCAGTCTTTGTGTTAAGCTAAGCTGTCTGGTCACTTCATGTCGCCATGCAGGTTGAAGAGGGAAATTCATACGCACACATAATGTTTCAGAACCTGGTCCATGTGTTTCATCAGAACCTGATTCAGGTCCTCATTGGTGAAGTGAAGTAGGTTTTGTGTTTTTTTATAAAAAAGGAGGCCTCTTTATGTTTTAGTATCATCATAAACAGACAGTCTTTATTCAGAGTGCTGAGGTCCATTTAGGTTTTTGTCAGGACTTGGAGGAGTTTGAACGTTGGTGTTGGTGGACCTCTGGCCCGGACCAGCTGAAAGCCACTGTGTTGGTTTCTATGGTAATGGAGAAAAAGTTCTCGCGCCGCGTGTCGCCTGCTGAATAGAATCCATCTGCAGAACAGTGGGATGGGCAGTGACCCGTCAGCACACGTAAACGGACCTCAGAACCTCATATATTCCACATTTAGTCAAAAGCGTGTGAGACAGAGTAAAAAGCCGTCACAGAGGTCATTAGGATGGGGGGCCGAGGTCCAACAAAAGCTGAGTCCACAAAGACTGCAATAGAAATTTGAGAAGAAAAGAGGATATTGAGTTATGAAAATCATATGTGTGGGGGCAGGGCTTACTCATGCAAATAAACTTCTCATTCATTGATCTCACCAACCGAACAACAAAAGTATCCTTTAAAGAACCTTTAAAACAAAAAGTTCCTTTTTTGTGTCTCCACGTTTGTGTCTTTAATAGTGAAGAAATTTGTGTTGAAGCTTGAACATCAGAACAAAAGTGGCTCCTGAAAGGAGGCTAATGTGAGCTGAATGGGAAGGAAATGGGCCAAGCGGCAGGAGGTCATTCATGAGAAAAAACTTTAAGGAAGCGCAGCGTTTTTAGAGACCACTTCCTGTTTGTTTGTGATGATAATGATGATGTGATGATGATGATGTGATAATGAAGTGCTGAGCTTAAAATGAGTAAATTAAATGATTCTGTGAGTTGTTTTTGGAGAGTTTGCCCCCCTCCCTCCTGCTCTAACTCTCTGACCTCCTTCTTCCCTAACCCTGACCCCCCTCGGAGGTTTCCCATGGTCCTCCAATTGATTCAATTAAGTGAACACACAAAAACCATATGCTTAAAGATGTTTTTTCTCAACCAGGCACAAAGCAACGTGATGGCTGCACTGAGGAAACTGAAAAAGATCAAACTTGAAAATAAATTCAGCTTTTTTGCTTCCATTTCTCCATCCGTTCATCAAGAGAAAATCTACTGGAAACATCAGAGTACCAAAAATGAAACTGAGAGGGGAAAAGTGACAAAGAAGTGAATGATGGGAGGGAAAGAGGGGAGGACCAGAGGAGCAAGGCACTGAAAAGGAGGGAGGAGTAGCGAGTCACCATCAGAAGTTGTTTTCTGCTTTGTTTTGTCAACAATAAAGTCTCTGAGTTTATTTCAGCAGAGAGAAATGAGGCAAACAGAACATCGCAAAAGACGCTTTGCATTCTTCGGCTTTTGACTTTTGATGAAAGAGCAACAGACACAAAATGGGGAACAAAGGGGGGCAGTGTGGATGAAGGCAGCATCACTGACATCCAGCACTTTGAACAACTTGTCAGCGCAGACTCTGAAGCACTGCATTCTGTCACATTTGTGTACAAACCCCCTGAAAGGGCCGACTGACCGGCCCATTCCCCTTTATTGGAGTTCAAATGGCAAGAGGCATTCATTGTGTGTGTGGGAGTTCATTAAATTCATTGGTTTGACCTGTTATTTCTCGGCCAAAAGTCTGCTGATTTGGAAAAATGTGAGTCAGCTGAACGCGGTGACCTCTGCAGGGTAACAGACCCTTTTCAAGAACATTTCAAGGCCTTTATATGAAGGGGGTCAAAGTTTGAGACATATCTATGGCAGAACCAATGGATTTACATCAAAAGAGAATTTAAAATCATCCAAAGATATTTAGAGCTCTAATGGCTCTGTGGATATCTCACAATAACATAAACTAAATAATTTCAACACAACTTCTAATTATTTCTTACTGACAAAGTTTAGATTCAATTATTGACAAACACGGCAGCCGTACTGTCTGATAACCTGTGTCTTTAATGTTCTGTGATTGTCTTTGGACAGAGAAATAGGGAAAATAGTTACATTTGTTTAACTTTTGATTTAATTTTTTTCTTTTTTATCATCACATTTTGAATGATGGACACAGGAAAGCCAGTGGTTTGTTTAGTACCTTTTGTTTTAGTCTGTTTAAAGTTCATACATGACCATTTTAGTTCCCATAACATCGCCACATTTAAATGTAAATGGGCTCATTAGAGTCCAGACTCAGCTTTGCATCTATTTCCCATTTATTCTTGTCAAAGTCAGTCAGACCCACGTCATGCGGCTTTCTGCTCAACTATGAATCTACAATGATCTTATTTAAACAGAAAAAACTTCAGTTAATCTACGCTGTCTTCATGTCACAGAGAGTTCATCTTTTAATGAATCTTTAATCTTTTTAACAAAGAAGAAGTAGTAGTAAAATGTTGTGATCATCATTCCTGGTAAGTTCACAATGGCCATAAGTGAAACATCACTACCCTGCTGATAATAGAGCACTACACCAGGAAGTACACAGAGTACTACATAAAAGGGTACTTACAGAAGGATCTGGAGTGAGACTCCCTGAACTCTGGACAGGAAACATTGGGTCTGATCAGTGCAGGATGAAATGAGATCAGCACCAAACAGAACCAGTCATATCTCTGAAAGTCTTCATTTTTAACATCATGACTCTGTTCTCTGTTCAGACCAGACACCAGCTGGGACCATGTGAGACTAGAAGAGTCCAGCTGAGAGGATGGATTCAACCACCAGGTTTAAGGTCAGGATTAATTTAGTTAATAAAGTAGCTGTAATTAAACCTCTTCTAAAAAAAGCCACACTCTGAATCTAGGGTCTAGGGTCTAGAGGTTTTAGCCAGTTACAGACCAATATCAAACCTTCCCTTTCTCTCTAAGATACTTGAGAAAGCTGTAGCCAATCAGCTGTGTGACTTTCTCCATGAGAACAGTTTATTTGAGGATTTTCAGTCAGGATTTAGAGTGCATCATAGCACAGAGACCGCACTAGTCAAAGTTACAAATGACCTCCTAATGGCATCAGACAAAGGCCTCATCTCTGTACTTGTCTTGTTAGATCTTAGTGCCGCATTTGACACCATTGACCATCAGATTCTTTTACAAAGACTGGAACATCGAATTGGCATTAAAGGAACTGTCCTAAGCTGGTTTAAGTCTTATTTCTCAGATCAATCTCAGTTTGTTCATGTCAATGATGAATCCTCCATGCATACCAAAGTTTGTCACGTTGCATAGTTCCACAAGGTTCTGTGCTAGGACCACTTCTATTTAGTTTATATATGCTTCCTCTAGGGAACATTTTTAGGAATCACTCCATTAATTTTCATTGTTATGCCGATGACACCCAATTATATTTATCGATCAAGCCTGATGAAACCAATCAGTTAGCTAAACTTCAAACTGTCTTAAGGATATAAAAAGTTGGATGGAGTTTGAATCATGGGAAGTCTGTAAATAATATTATAAAGAATAGGTCTAGACCTGCTCTGTGTGGAAAGAGACAGGAGATAACTTCAATCATGATTTGGATATAAAGTTGATAAATATAATGATGTCATATTTTAACATCTTGATTAATGATATATTGATATAAATGAAAGTGATCACATTGTATCAATATTTAGTTTTATTATTAATAATTAATGCACAACATCCACTACTTATATTATTACTGTCATTATTGTTACCATATCTCTGTGTACTCTGTATACTGTAATCATTTTATCATTCATTGTAATTGTACAATATGTCTCTGTTGATTTGTTCTGTACATGTGACATCTATTGCACGTCTGTCCGTCCTGGGAGAGGGATCCCTCCTCTGTAGCTCTTCCTGAGGTTTCTTCCACCTTTTTTCCTGTTAAAAGGGTTTTTTGTGGGCAAGTTTTTCCTCACTCGAACCGAGGGTCTAAGGACAGAGGGTGTAAGGACAGAGGGTGTAAGGACAGAGGGTCTAAGGACAGAGGGTGTCACTCCCTGTACAGATTGTAAAGCCCTCTGAGGCAAAATGTGTTTTGTGAATTTGGGCTATACAAATAAAATTTGATTTGATTTGATTTGATTTAATTATTTTTCTACAGGCGAGGATCACCAGATTAATAAATCACAACATGAATCAAATCAAAATTATCTGATCACTGAATTATCTTCCTTAACACTGAATTAAACATTAAAAATAATTAAAATGATTTTTTTATCACATCATCATGTCACAGTTTTTACACATGAAGGTAAAAAAAACATTTCAGACAGACTCAAACAAACTCAAACAAACAAACACTCAAACTCAGACAAAAAGAGCAGATTAACAAAGTCAGGGACAGAAAAATGTTTCTAAAACCTTTTCAATGAAATCCTGGAGTCTATAATCATAATAACAATTACTTCATTTATTATTCTTATTTATTTAATTTGATATGACAAGAGACTATTTAAATTCTATTTTTATATGATATCATTTATAAAGACGAAGAATGAAGAGTGAATATGGATTTGTGATGAAAAATTTTCTATCTCGATTTTTTTGTTAAATGGAAATCAAAATGATTTTTGATTTTTTTTTTTTTTTTTTTTTTACATTTTTATCATCTTTAGCAAAACAAACACCTCATGACTGAACCTTCATATGGAAGAAATATTAGATTATATGTATAGTCTCCAATTTTTAGACTTTTTACTGTAAAACTATTCCTCATATCCATGTTTCAGATCTTTTATATTTTTGTATATTTTATATGTTCACAGTGTTTTGCTCTAAAACACCTCCTCATCATATAAATATTTTATTTTTCAGCTCCATTAAATGACTGCTGACTCGTGCAACAGGAAGCTTTGGGATTCCTGCAGTTCACCTGTAGAGTCTGTGGTCTGTTGGTCCCGTTGTGGTCTTTGTCTGGGTCCCGGTCACTTCAGGATTCATGAGTCCCTTTGGATCCTGCAGCCTCGACATATTGCAGCATTCAGCTGGTGTTATCTGTTGGGCTGGTGTGTGTGCTCAGCGTATGAATGATAATCAGGTCTTTGTGAGTCCATGAGGTGCAGCAGGATCTACAGGCCGTCATGTCGCCTCAGGGGGAGATTAAAGGGGGGCAGCCGGCCCTCTGTGTCACGTCGACAGTCACAGCACCCATCCAGGCCGAGCCAAACCCCACCGGGACCCTAAATCCTGTTACACTGTCAGCTCAAAGCATCAGTTGTATGAGCGATGTGTTTAGTGTCTAAAGTATGAATTATTCATAACACAAAGAAAAAAAAACGTCAGAAGCACACAGACATAACATGAACATAACATAAACATAACACAAACATGACAGGAACATAACATAAACGTGTCAGGAACATAACACAAACATAACACAAACATGACAGGAACATAACACGAACATGACAGGAACATAACACAAACATGACAGGAACATAACACAAACATAACACGAACATAACACAAACATAATACAAACATAATACAAACATGACAGGAACATAACACAAACATGACAGGAACATAACACAAACATGACAGGAACATAACACGAACATGACAGGAACATAACACAAACATAATACAAACATGACAGGAACATAACACGAACATGACAGGAACATAACACAAACATAACACGAACATGACAGGAACATAACACAAACATAACACAAACATAACACAAACATAACACGAACATGACAGGAACATAACACAAACATAACACAAACATGACAGGAACATAACACGAACATGACAGGAACATAACACGAACATGACAGGAACATTACACAAACATGACAGGAACATAACACGAACATGACAGGAACATTACACAAACATGACAGGAACATAACACGAACATGACAGGAACATAACACGAACATGACAGGAACATAACACATACATGACAGGAACATAACACAAACATAACACAAACATGACAGGAACATTACACAAACATGACAGGAACATAACACGAACATGACAGGAACATAACACAAACATAACACAAACATGACAGGAACATGACAGGAACATAACACAAACATAACACAAACATAACACAAACATGACAGGAACATAACACGAACATGACAGGAACATAACACAAACATAACACAAACATAACACAAACATGACAGGAACATAACACGAACATAACACAAACATGACAGGAACATAACACGAACATGACAGGAACATAACACAAACATAACACAAACATAACACAAACATGACAGGAACATAACACGAACATGACAGGAACATAACACAAACATGACAGGAACATAACAGGAACATAACATAAATATAACACAAACATGCCAGGAACATAACACAAACATGACAGGAACATAACACAAACATGACAGGAACATAACAGGAACATAACATAAACATAACACAAACATGCCAGGAACATAACTCAAACATGACAGGAACATAACAGGAACATAACATAAACATAACATAAACATGACAGGAACATAACACAAACATGACAGGAACATAACACACACATGACAGGAACATAACATAAACGTGTCAGGAACATAACACAAACATAACACAAACATGACAGGAACATAACACAAACATAACACAAACATGACAGGAACATAACAGGAACATAACATAAACATAACACAAACATGACAGGAACATAACACAAACATGACAGGAACATAACTCAAACATGACAGGAACATAATACAAACATGACATGAACATAACTCAAACATGACAGGAACATAACACAAACATAACATGAACATGACAGGAACATAACACAAACATGACAGGAACATAACACACACATGACAGGAACATAACATAAACGTGTCAGGAACATAACACAAACATAACACAAACATGACAGGAACATAACACAAACATAACACAAACATGACAGGAACATAACAGGAACATAACATAAACATAACACAAACATGACAGGAACATAACACAAACATGACAGGAACATAACACAAACATGACATGAACATAATATAAACATAACACAAACATGACAGGAACATAACTCAAACATGACATGAACATAACTCAAACATGACAGGAACATAATACAAACATGACATGAACATAACTCAAACATGACAGGAACATAACACAAACATAACATGAACATAACATGAACATATGGAGCTATTTATGAGATTATATATAGGTGACATAATTATTATTATCATGATGTCAATAATTAGTCAGGGGTTAGTTGGGGCTAGTCAGGGTTGAGTTACGATTATTTGGGGCAATCCAGGGTTGAGTTACAGTTAGTTAGGGCTAGTCAGAGCTAAGTTAGGGCTTCTTAGAGTTGAGTTAGGGTCATAAGCCTGCAGAGGGGCTGCCAGGCTACAGTATCTTGACACTTGAAGAGGAGGACCAGCTCCACCAGTGCTGCACCCTGACCAACCCTCCAGCCCAGGCCCATAAGATGAGAGTATAAGAAAGTGAGAATTTAGCACCACTGAACTGTCATTTTATGTTTTCATGGGGATGAGCATCCTGGATGAGGTCGAAGCTTTCTGGAACTGGTTTGGTCCTTCCTGGGATTGGCTGGCTGTTACAGATGGTTTCTACCCCAGTTTATAACCATTGCAACCCTTTCCACAGCACTGACCAGCAAGGACCAACAGAACCCGGTAACCACTGACCTGCGAGGACCAACATAACCCAGTAACCACTGACCTGTGAGGACCAACACAAAATGTCATAAACACATCATTAAACATGTCATTATGACATATTTCATGATGTATTCATGACTGAAGTTCATCTGGATTATGATTCATGTTGTCTTTATGTCATAAACACGACATGTTTGTCATGTTTATGACGTGTTTAAAGACATCTTTATATCATGTTTATGACGTGTTTGACGTGTTTATGTCATGTTTACCTACTTTTTTTACAGTGTTTGTCAGGTTTAATGAATTGTTTGACATTTGTGTCATGTTTATGACATCTTTAATGTCATGTTTATGACGTGTTTAATGATGTCTCCATGTCATGTTCATGATGTGTTTAATGAT
Organism: Sciaenops ocellatus; assembly: GCA_033000465.1. Lineage (NCBI taxonomy): Eukaryota > Metazoa > Chordata > Actinopteri > Sciaenidae > Sciaenops > Sciaenops ocellatus. The sequence goes on along the minus strand of CP136870.1, from coordinate 27,519,314 downwards.
ATGTTTTTCATGTTTAATGATGTCTTTATGTCATGTTTATGACGGGTTTGTGTCATGTTTAATTACATGTTCATGAAGTGTTTGTCAGGTTTAATGAAGTGTTTGACATGTTTGTGTCGTGACATCTTTAATGGCATGTTTATGACACGTTTGATGTCATGTTTGTGACATGTTTGATATATTAATGAGTTGAGTTCAGTTGAGTTAATGAGAATTAATGTGTTTTGATGTGTTTATGTCATGTTTACTTACATGTTTATGAAGTATTTGTCAGGTTTAATGAAGTGTTTGACATGTTTGTGTCATGTTTATGACATCTTTAATGTCATGTTTTTGACGTGTTTGTCATGTTCAATGACGTGTTTACTGATGTCTTTATGTCATATTTAAGATGTGTTTGTGACGTGATTATGTCATGTTTAATTACATGTTTATGAAGTGTTTGTCAGGTTTAATGAAGTGTTTGACATGTTTGTGTCATGTTTATGACATTTTTAATGTCATGTTTTGGACGTGTTTGTCATGTTTAATGACGTGCTTAATGATGTCTTTATGTCATATTTAAGACGTGTTTATGACGTGTTAATGTCATGTTTAATTACATGTTTATGAGGTGTTTATCAGGTTTAATGAAGTGTTTGACATGTTTGTGCCATGTTTGTGACATGTTTGACATATTCATGACATGTTTAATGACGTGTTTTGACGTGTTTATGTCATGTTTATGACGTGATTATGACGGGGTGTGTCTGTGTGTGTATATATACACATTCATTAAGTTTCCAGCTTTGATTGACAGAGGGCTTCATAATGATTTTGAGTCCAGAGAAGACAAGAGTAACATTAATTAAAGTTAGTTAGTGTTAATTAGTTAATTAAATTGGTTGCTGGAGGATCAGAAGGGAAGCCATGTGACCAAATTAATGAAAATAAAAAAATGAAATAACTAATTACCAAAAATAAACTTCGTGCCTGTACGTAAGCGTTCACGCGTCGTGACGTCATACCGACGGTCTTTGAACGCCAAATTCTGTTTTATTACTTCATTCAGTCAGAGGAGGCGGGGCATCACGCACGGCGCGCGGGGCTCCTCCGTGACAGAGCCGCCTTTGTTGCGGTTATCCACCGCTGTCACACACTTTAATTCGACTCATTGAAAACCCGCACAATGACGCACAAAGAGAGGCGCGCGCTGAAAACCTGAAAACTAAAAAAAACTAAAAACTGAAAAACTGTTTAACTTTACAGAGAGAAGCGGGAAAAACACCTGAAGAGTTAACCTCACACACACACACACACACACACTTTAAGTTTGGACTTGATGAAGTTAAATTGATGATGATCATGATGAAGATGATGCTGATGCTGATAAAAGGGGTGGGCGGGGCCGCCCCTCTCGGGTGGGCGGGGTCGTTAACGTGCCTCTGGTCTGAAAAAACCCTTTGGAGTCTCTTAGAGTCACATGGCCGAACCCGGTCCGGGGCGGGCGGGTATTTAAGGGGCGTCGGTGGGTCTTCAGCACCACTTCGCTGTCCGCCATCCGGAGGAGAGCACACAAAGTCCGAGTCCCACAACCGAGCAACAAGTCCGCCACCATGCCGAGGTCTTTCCTGGTGGACTCCTTGATTTTAAGGGAGACCAGCGACAAGGGGAGCGACAGCAGCGCGCCGTTATTCCCGTACGCCGTGCACTCCCCGCACCACCCGCACGGGCTGCCAGGCTCGTGTCACTCCAGGAAAGCGGGTCTTCTGTGCTTCTGCCCGCTATGCGTCACCGCGTCCCACCTGCACCCGTCCCCACCGGCGCTGCCGATCCTCAAGGCGTCTTTCCCGCCGTTCAGCTCGCAGTTCTGTCCCACGAGCCTGACGAGGCAGCACACTTCATCCAACAGCCTGAGCCACGCGCCGGGACTCTACCCGGCCGCGTACTCGGTCCCGGACCCGCGTCAATTCCACTGCATCTCCATCGGTAAGTACCGCCTCCAATTCAGGTGTCAGTCAGCTGTTTGGTTCCAGCATGCACCGCGGCTTAAAGTCTCTCTTTTTATTTTTTGTTTTTACAGAAAACAGCAGCGGCAAACTTCAGAGCAGCAAGCGCATGCGCACAGCCTTTACCAGCACGCAGCTCCTGGAGCTGGAGCGCGAGTTCACGTCCAACATGTACCTGTCCAGGCTGAGGCGCATCGAAATCGCCACGTACCTGAACCTGTCAGAGAAACAGGTGAAGATATGGTTCCAGAACCGCAGAGTGAAGCACAAAAAGGAGGGCAAAAGCAACGGAACCAGAACCGGGACTCACAACTGCAAGTGTTCGTCCCTGTCGACCGCGAGGTGTTCGGAGGAGGAGGACGATGACATGCCGGTCTCTCCATCCTCCTCCGAGAAGGAGGACGTGGACCTGTCGGTCTCCCCCTGAACTCTATCCCTTCCCCCATAAAGATTCTGAAAACAGCCAAAAACAGACTGACCTGGTTCGGTTCGTGTAAATACAGAGAATATTTAATCAGGGACTCTCTGACTGACTGTATACTTGTTGTACGTTTGTTTGTAGTTTTTTTCTGAAAACGCTCCGTTTGTGTCTCCAAATGTCCAAAAGATGGTTCTGATGGTTCTGATGTCACATGTGTCACATGAAGATAAAGTGCTGCTGGTCCGATGTGGATCAGTTTTGGACACAAAGAGTCAAATTAACGTCTGAAAATATTTATTTATTTAAAAATGTTCATAATTAAAATAAAAAATATTTCTGAGAAGAAAAACGAGTCAGTCTGATGTTTGAGTCTACGGGGTCTGAACTGGGTCTGAACTGGGTCTGAATGGGTCTACATCTGTACGGGCTCTGGTCTGTTCAGGGTCTGGTCTTTACGCACGGCTGTGCGCACTCAGCGCGTAAAGAGTCAGTCAAAGTTTAGACATGAAATTATTTTTAAAATACGAGAAAAAAGACAACAAAAATAAATTAGATTATTTATTTTAATTTGATTTGTTGAAAAAATATTTTTGATGCATTTAAAATATGTTTATTGTTATTTTTTTCTGAGTAAAGAAAAGAAAATTTCTTCTGTTTTTTAATGAATGAAATGAAATGAATTAAAATATTTTAATGAGCTGATTTTTGACTCTTCATTCAGTCACGAGCTGAACTTCATCAAATCATCTTCATCACTTGGAGCTCCTTTATGCGTTTCCCTGCGGGACACTGATCCCGCAATGATCCCGCACGTCTCGTGCGACTGAGCTGATCTTCTGATATCGATCTGACATGAAGATCAGGATCAGATGGAGACCCGGACCCGCATTGTTCTGACTGTTCACGCACCATGCGGTCCAGACTGCGAGCTGAGGTTTCAGAGAATAATCAAATTATGAACTCAATAAAAACAAATAGGTTTTTAATTAAACAGATTCAAAATAATAAAATTGATTAAATTAATAAATTATTTAGTTTTTATGTTTTCATGTTTTGTGAAGTCTGAAACTGAAAAAATGAACTCAGTTTGTTCCTCTAAAGATTTTTATGATTTTAATTCACAGTTTATTTTTATATTTAAATATATTTATATGATTTATATGTTTGTTTATTTATGTTTATATTAAATATTAAACCGTCTGCTGAATCTGATGGACCGTCCTCAGCCCTCCTCCTCCGCGGTGTCTCTCCGGCGGCTCGGTCCTCTCCGGTTCAGGTTTTACGCAGCGCTCCGGCGGCTCTCTGTCTGCAGCCCTGATTCTTAAATAATTTGAATTTTATTGAAAATGTTTGAAATTATATTTCTGGATGTGAACACTTTGTGTGGCTTTCTAAAAAAACTCCCTGATTTGATGTTAAACCTGGTCCCGCACGGTATTCTGCCGCCGCAGCGTCTTTTTTACGCCGTCGACCTTCAGCCGTAAACTTTCATTTAATTGTTCACTTAAACATTTTAACAAAACTCCAATATTTGCATTTGTTAAGATTTGGGATTAGACTATTTTGTTAATTGCTCCAAAGAGCCCCATTTTGTTCCGCACGTCACCGCAAAGCGCCTTTTATCCGCTCAATAGCCCGCGGCTGTGCGCCCTGGGGGAGCTTAGACGCTCTCTGCTCCAAATGCTCAATTTATTTATTCTTAATTTTGTGCCGATCAATTCATGGAAGCCAAAAGGACCTGGGTGTCTTTTTAAAGAGAAGAAAGGGGGATTGTGGACGGAACCTCGGCGGGCTGAGGAGGGCTCCCCTGACGCTGGAGAGCCGCTTCAGTCAACAGGCGCCCATCGAGCAGACTCTCCCGCGTCTTTATTCCGGCTAATTTTTTATTTACGGCTTTCTTTGACATGTCTCTTATCTATCAGATTAAAAGAACAGCTTGTAACAAATCAGTCTGCACGATTTACAACAGCATTAAAGGGGACAAAGGGAGCGGGCAGTCAGTACCTGAGAGTCTGGTAGACGGCGCGGCGCTGCAGCTGATTCGATGGTTTGAAAATACGCACGAAACAAAATACTTGAATCCTGAAAAAGAGCCTTTGTACGTTTCTTTAGAAATCAAGCAATTCTGCATGACAAAGGACAATTAATAAGCCGTCTTTTCACGACCAGCAGCTGGTTTCCCCGTCAAGGAAAGTTGGAAAAAATTCAGACTGAATGCGCGCAAAAGCCCTTTGCGCGCAGACAGCAACCCAAGGTGACCCATTTGGCACAGTTAAAATAACCAAGCCGAGGTAAAAGCGAGGGAACTGTCAAAAACATTTAAGCTGAAATATCTTGAAATTTAAATCCCTTTATGTGGAGGGACGCTGCCGATGTGGGTTAGTGGTACAAAGGAGGTGGTTAAGTTGGAGAGGCTTTGGAAACGGACACGTGGCTTCTCAATGAGAGCTCTTTGGAGCCGCGTGGTTCTCTGAGGCGCTGCGCATTCAACGACTTTAAACTGCTCCCGGTCAGTCAGTCACACACAGACAGAGACAGAGTGTTAACCAGAGGAAGAAAAACAACTTTAACAAGTTTAAACAACTTTAACAAGTTAAACAAGTTTGATTCTGTAAAAACTGAAAAGTTTCAAATCTGAACAGAAACAAAAAGAAACTTGAAACGGAGTTTAAAGAGCAGACAGAGTTTGTGTTCGTTCTGTTAAGATTAATGAAGTGTTCACGAGAGGAAATAAAACTTTATAAAGTCTAAACACTTTTTTTTTTAAATAAACTTTAAAACCTGTGAATAAACTTTGACCTCGTTTCTTCACTTCATGATTCAGGATGATAAAAATAAAAATCAACTGATTTGATTTGAAAGTTTCATTTAGTTTGAATCTTTATTTAAATAAACTTTATTTATTTAATCTTTATTTTTTAAACTTTATTGATTCTGATCTGCAGACAGCTCCTCTGTTTAAAACACTGACACGGCCACCTGTCTGATTCATTCAACTGAACCTGTTTGTTTTTTGTCACAGGTTTGATTCCGGAGATAAAATCATAGTTTTGACAGAAATAAAAAAAAATCTGTAACACTTGAATCTTTGAATTTTATTTTCCTTAAATTTAATCTAATTAAATTTGAATTTAATTTGTTTGATTTCAGATGAAGCTGCATCTTCATCATTTCCTATTCTTCCTCCTCTTAACTTTCACCGTGCGCTCTGCGGGTCAAAGGTCACAAAATAATGAAGTGAAGTGATGAAGTGACGTCATCTCAGTAAGACGTAAAGTAAAATCTGAAATGCCAGAACACGTCACAGCTCGTTAATGAACTCATTAATCAGAAAGTTAATCAGTTCATGTTCATGTCAGTGTGTTGGTGTAATTTATCAGATTATATTGATGATGATGATGATGATGATGATGATAAAGATGATGATGAAGATGAACATTAATGAGCGATTACCTCTGTTGTTTTTTAATGTGGAATAAGTTTGGGGGGGGGGGGGGGTTTAGAGGATTTTATTTTGAAAGTTTCTTTTCTGATGAAGACGAACGACACGCGCACAAACCCGTAAAACTTCTTTGAGGACAGGTCGATGTGTGCACGTGAACTCGTGTCACATACTCGAATCCTCGGTGGAGTGTTTGGTGTACCTCCAACAGACTCCTGCGGTGCTGGTCCCACAGCGTCCAAACTCCTCAGCTGTGCCGTGTTTGTGGAGCAGCAGCGACATCTGGTGGCAAAGAACAGAACAAATCATGAACTAGGACCTGTAGAACCAGGAACCAGGAACTTCAGAACCACGAGGAACTTCAGAACCACGAGGAAATTCAGAACCAATTTTATCATTTTTTTCTGAGTGATGACAGTTTGAGTTCACAGTATTTTTTGAGTCCTTCTCATTCAGCACATTCTCTTTCTGTTGGGTGAATCAAACGTGAGATTCCATCAGCTGTGAAGAGTCGGAAAGAAGAACTGGAGCAGCTTTTTCATCATCATCATCATCATCATCGCTGATGATTCAGCAAGAACTAAAACCACCAAAATTCATTCAGTTCATTAAACGTTTATTAAACGTCCCTTAAACGTTTATTAAACGTCATCAACAAGCTGAAGGAAAAACAAACTAAATGAAATATCATCTTTAAACAGAAAGCAGAACCACAGAAGAACCTTCAGAACTTTTTATTCTCTGAACTCATTTTTTTTATGTTCATAACAAACATCAACAAATTAAAAAAATCCAGTTCATCCAAAACATCTTAAAAATACAGAAGTCAACATCCAACACCAGGTCAGCAACAGGTACACTCAGGTGACACGGGTCACTCAAGTGACACGGGTAGGGTCAGGTAAATAAAGGTAAAACCAGGTAAATCCAGGTAAAACCATAAAGCCGGTCGAAATGAGACATCCTGTGCTTGTAAAAAGTTTGAGTCAAACACTTGAAATACAGTCAGTGTGCACAATCTCAATAAAAACAAAGAAAATATGAAGTTTAAAATATCTGAAACTTTAAATAAAAATATCACATTAACGTCAGCTCGTCACCGTGACGACAAACAGTTTAATCATTTCTTAATATAATTAATGAGCATCACGTTTGTTAATGAAGGAATAAACTAACATCTTAATCATCACATGATCACTTCCTGTTTCAACAAGTCAGAGTCTGTCAGCTGCTGATTGGTCGATCAACAAAAACTCAAATTAACTTCATGACTGAACACTAACACGGGGTGTGTTTGATTTCTACACCTCTGTGACATGTGGTGTGTTTGATTTCTACACCTCTGTGACTGTGGCATGTGGTGTGTTTGATTCATTCCTTTGTTGATCTCAGTGGAGCTGAAACATCAAATCATTTGATTAATTGATTGTTTGAATACGTTTTGAATGATTTTGTTTCTGAAGACATCGGCCTGATATTTCTGATATTTTACAGTCCAAACAATCAAATTGGATTAATTAGAAATCACAGCCATCAATTGTCCATCAGGATTAAAAGGCTCTCACAAACGTCAGTGGCTTCCTCATCTGAAACATGTCATGGCTTTACAAAAAGAATCTCTGTGTACTACATGTATTTACAAAGACCAGGTCTCAGAGTCCTGACCTCCCATCACTCAATCTGTCTGTGGCTCCTGCTGTCGAATATCATGGACCTCCTCTGCGGCTGGTAGAAGCAGCTGGTGGACGTTTCCAGTCTCTGTCCACTTTTTGGGATTGTCATCTTGTTTTGAAGAGAGATCCCATCCGCTGTCTCTTTGGAGAAGACATTTCCCGCCGACGTGTCGTTCAGACTCTTGATGGACGAGAGGAGTCTGCCGTCATCTCCGGACGGCGGGTAGTCCATGATGGGAAAAGGGGGGCTGAGCAGGATGAGACTCTGCGGTCTCTGCCTGTTCCTGAAGGAAGGTCTTTGTAAGAGGGTCCCTCTATTGGGTCTTGGACAGTCGACAAATACTTCCAGACTGGGTGTCTGTCTCCTGGTTATGACCGGCAGCTCTGCACTCGATGTGGTCTTCATCGATTCGGCACAGTTCTCAACATTTGGGTTTTTCTGGTGTTTGGGTTCAGGCTCTTTGTTCTCCAGCTCCTCCTTCAGGTTTGTCATCACTGGGGGAGGAGCATTGTTTTTCTCTGCATTCATTTTAGGATCATCGTGTTCTTGTTCCTTCACAGTGTCCTTCTCATGTCTGGAGTGAGGAATCTGACTGTACTGCACCTTCGGGGGGACGACAGGCACAGCTTTGGCCTGGCATGTTTTGATCATGAAGGCAGTTCTCACTGATGACACGCTGACCGGGGCTGAATTTCGGCGTAGAGGCGCCTGCCGATCACTCAGAAACAGTTCCAGGTCCAAGGGCAGCCCGTTGTTCACTGACGAACTGAGCAGTCCTCGCTGACACGAGGAAAACTCGGAAAAATTACGGGTTTGCTGGTTAGAAATGTCTCTGATGCACCGATGGCCCAAGTCTAAATTCAAGGAATACGGTCTGTGTTTGGGAAAGTCATTTTCCTCTTGTTTCTCCGGAGCAGCGGCTTCATAAGACATCTGTCTGTGAAACCTCTGAGATGACACTGTATTCTTCTGTTTGCTTTGTTTGTGCGGTTGTGTTGGGTTGTTCACGCTGAGCCGTGAAGGTATTGAACACGTCCATTTGGTCTCTGGTTTGTTGCTGGTCTGAGAAACGTTTCCTGAGAGGTGTTCAGTGCTTTTAATCCGAGATAGTTTGTTATCGACCTCCTCTGAGCTCACACTTTCCCCCAGAGAGCTGAAGGGGGACAGCTGGTTGAACAGTTCCTCCACGTCTGGCGAGTGGAGCGGACTAGTAACCCACTGCTTGGTGGAGCTGAGATCCTCCCAGGGCTCCACCAGGTCCAGTTCCTCCGAATTTCCTCCACATCCATCGTCAGTGTCGAGGTGTGGCAGCTCCAAGGTGTTACGTTTCTCCTCCAAACACACCGACAGCCTTTGAGTGACGTCCACCTCAGGAACTAAAATCTTCTTTGGTCCTTCACAGGAAACTTCATGTTTCTCTGGTTTCTTGGCGGCATAATCAACTCCAGAGAAACCTTCAGTTGAATCTTCCATCTGAGGAATCAGAACTTTATCTGAACCGGTTTCCTTTAACTGAAGTTGGGCCAGATTGGTGGAAGCCGGATCATCTTTGTTTAAAGACATTATTTTTTGATGCTTCTCTTTCTCCTGCGTCATCTCAGCAGGACGAGAGTGTTCTGTGATTTTGTGAACAGAAAATAAGATGTCGGACTCTGAGGGTTGTTTTTTTGCAGAATCTGATCCAGTGGACGTTACATGATTGCTCAGAGAGGTATTTGAAGACTCTCGAAATAACAAAGAAAGAGACGGAGAACTGCGGCTTCGTTTTGACTTCACATCCATTGTTAACTTCATCCCCTCACAGGTGCTCTTGGAGCCAAAAACAGGTTTAAAAGTGTCGTCCAGCAGGTCGATCTCAGGTTCAGTTATCTTCAGTTCTTGGTGGAGGTCTGACCACAGCTCTTTGCCAGCAGAAGCTCTCTTGTCCTAATAAAACAAACAAAAAAAAAAACAGACAGGATTAAATAAAAATTACAAAGAAAAGTGTTTCCACCTTTCAACATCATCATTCCTGTTTGGAGCCAAAGATTTCAAGGCTCAAGAAGTTCAATGCTCACATAATACAGGAGTTAAAGTATACAACTAAAGGATTTCAGCTCAAAAAAAATAAACAGGCCAGAAACAATAAAACACAAAGCGAGACATTGTTTAAGAGGAATCACATCTTTACCAGTTGAACAGCTCTGGGCTGGTTGTGCACTTCTTTCCCAGGAGATGGCGCTGTATCTCTGCCTCCTTTTACGTTTGGTTCCAGTTCAGAAATCCCTCCTCGACCTTCTTGCCTCACTTGTTTGCTTGTATCTGAATTTTACAGGAGTTATTATTCTGGTTATTATTCTGAAGTTAACATGTAAAAAAACACTTTAAAACACAGTGACGAAGGTGCTCACCGTCCAGAGGGACCGTGGTCGTCTTCTCTGTTGCTTCCTGCTTCTTGGGTTCCAGTTGGGGGAATGTGTCACTTGGTTCAGAGCTCTCTTTAGAGGGTTTCAGGGTGGCTGCTTTGTCCTTGGCATGGCCCCTGCATGGCGTGCTGTTGGAGCTGATAACAGCCGACACGCGGAGTGGTACGGACACGGCAAAAGGCTCTGATATGTTGACGGCTCTGCGTTGATGCCTTGGCGAGGACTCGAGCGGAAAGAAGCTTCCCGGGAAGGAGGGTCGGGAGGAACTGCTGTGGGAGGAGCCAGAGTAAAGCATCCTCCTGTTTTTCGGAGAGGTGGGCTTGTAGCCACTGAGGTCGTCGCCTTTGAACACCTTCAGCTGCTCTGGCAGAGTTTTCTGAGGGGGAGCAGAGGCTCCTGGTGACTCCTTCTGGTTCATGCTAGAGCTCCAGCCCCCTGTTGCCCCCCCAGCTTTGTTCCCTTTAAACTCCCAGTTTTGTTCGTGTTCACTCAGGTCATAGAGTGAGTCCGACCCCAGCGTTCTGGATTTAACGTCAGCAACAAAAATGCCTCCAGCTGGACTCTTGTTTCCTGATCTGTCGTCATCTGTGCAAATAACAAACAGGAAGTGAATAAAAAACAGCATTACAAATGAAAGACATTTCATCTGCATTTAAATGAAAATATTACCTGTTGGTAAGGAGCACAAGGACTCCATGCTCCTGGACGGACGAAGAGCTGCTTTTTCTGCAGAAAAACAATCATATCAGCAAACTTTGCATTTTAAGTCTGTGAGGATGAATTTAGGTTTGTCCATGCTCAACTACTTTGTCTTTTCACATGATTGTGTTTTGTTTTGTTATCTCAGTCTGCACAATCAACTGATCATGGCGAACCTCTACCTGTTATCCCTGGTGCTCGGATGAACACACTCCCATTCCGGCTCAGTTTTCCCTTCGAGTCCACGGATCGTCCCAGGTTGAAGATTGACTTCCACTTCTTTGATTTCCCAGAAAACTTTCTCCTGACAGTCAAACAGAGACATTTGAGTCCAGAACTGTTCTGACTGTGATAAAAACAAAGGTCATCATGGAGATTGGACTTGAATCTGTCATACTTGCTGTCTGAAATGTCTATGACTGTGTGGAACAGAGTGGCAGTGCTTGTATCTGGCAGACTGTTCTCCCGCTGACGTTCTCGATGAACCGGATGGTTTGGACTTAAGGAGCGAGCCTGAGCTTCTTCCAGGCTCATCAGTTTCATTGGCCCACACTGACCGCTGATTGGAAGGGTGGCGTACTTCTCCCCACACATCGAACTCGGTCCTGGAGGAGTAAAATAAGTTTAAGTCTGTTTTAAAGCAAATAGACAATACTCCCACAAAGAATCAGTGTTTTTGGACTGTCATACCTTCTTTGGATTTGATCTGAACAGAATCACTGAAGATTTGGTCTGTGTGATTCAAAATAAATTCAACCACCGACTGTTGTATCCGCACCTCCTGGAACGCCATGTCTCCATTACCCGATGATGCCTCAATGTCTTTAGATCTAAGAAAATTATTTAAAAGAAAAACAGAAAGTCATGCACTTATTTCATCATTACATAAAAACAAACAAAGGATTTCAGGAACACCTGAGAAACTCAACTCACCTCAGTAGATTAGGAGCCCAAACCAGGGCTAGGTTCCGTGTATGCATGTTAGTGTATGTGCTTAAAGTGGCAAGATGCGCCAAGTGCTTGGTGAGGTACTCCAGAGTCCTGCAGAGAGTCAACAAACACTTCCTGTCACATTTATGACATCATCATTGGTAAACCATCAGCTGTACAGTCGTCTCATTGTGAAATGATGAAGATCACCTGAAGTGAGGCGTCGGCAGCTCTTTGATGACCCTCTGAATGTGTAAAAGTCTCTCATGATCCCCCTGGACCGAGACCACCTCCTGCACATCAGAGGAATCCACAATCAGAGTTTGAAAACTGATTTAAATCACAATTATGAAGTGACTTCTTTAAACTTGTGGTCCCTGAAGCTGTCTAATGAAATTTAATCTGATTATCAGTAAACAGGATCAATGTATTAATAAGGTGCAGGCCTCCTCCAGGCCTCCTCCTGCCCTCCTAACCCAGTTTCCTGCTGATCAGCCATAAACACGATCAAGTCATGTGACTGAGGTTCAAACAGCTCAACACATTTGTTAGCGTGAGGTCGTAAACATGCAGCTGTTGAAGCATGTTTTTGTGTCATTATGACCCAAGAACAAGGATTTAATCAGAAGAAGCTCTCAAACTCTAAACATCAACCTACATCAACGCATTTTCCACTCTTCACATGACAAAGGGAACTTTTCTTGAAACACTCTCAGCCACAGGCAGCAAAACATAGACAAACTCTGCAGACAAACTCTGCAGACCTCCACAGAGAGCTCCACACAGAGCTCCGCTCAGAGCTCCACTCAGAGCTCCGCTCAGAGAGCCCCATGCAGAGCTCTGCAGAGAGCCTGAATCAGGTCTTACATGTATGAAGTTCACTCACAGTGAATCTGCTGTAAAGCTCGTATGTGAGCAGCGGGTTTGGCAGCTCTCTGAAGTACAGCTTACATAAAGAACCCACACAGTGGATGTCCTGGAGGTACACTTCCTTTGTGAGGTCAGGACACGCCTCAGAGCTGAATTCCTGTCTGTAGGAAAATTACATTAACATCATTTTATGGACGTGATTAAATCATATTTGATTTAGTGTAGCTTCAGTTTTAGTGAATAATATGATGCATGTATAGTAATTAAATATTTAAACAGCTGATATAATCGTTTTTAAACTTATACTTTGATACAAACTTATATATTACTCTAATATTTTCTGTGATTCACAGTGTTGCATTTTGTTGAGTACCTGAGACGCTGGATATTGGAGGTGACCCCCGACAGTCTGTAGATCCCATCCACAATCCCATGTTCCTCAATAAACTCTGCACATTTCTTCAGAACCTGAGGAACTAAAGTTACACCGTGTCAGAGAAACAGATTTAAAGTTAAACTGTGTTAGGGTTACAACAGTGAATCGTCAAAGCAAAAGGAAACATTTAATGTAAAGAGTTTGTTCCACCATGTCTGTTTCTATTCCTCAGGGCCGCTGATTGTAGGTGGACTTTGGCAGGAAGTTAAAAATGGTTTGTTTGTTTCAGAGGAAGGTCGACACACCCAGTCCTTGTAGCTGGTATTACTTACGACATTTCCTCTAATAGAAAACGGCTCCAGTGACCTGCAGCACATCACCTTCAGTACACACAACTGTTAAAAACATTTGGACAGATTGAACTGTAGCTACAAAGCTATAACTCCTTCAGTCTGTAGCCAACATGTCATTCAGTCTTTAGTTTAGTCTAACACGCAACTCAGATAAATGTTTGATTATTGATTTCTGATTTCACCTTTAGTTCAATAATCGTTCACCTCTTTCATAAAACATTTCAGCTGGATCCAACACCTTTTCAAAACGTCTCACATTAACCTCAACCTGTGTGTCATATTAAGTCTTAATCAGTTTTGAAGAAGATATATTCACGAGTGAAAGTCAACACTTAATGTCAAACATCTTTTAAGACTTCCAGTCACATTTTAATCATTTAAATAGATTATTTTGTTCCATGAAGTTCTCATAATCGGTTGTTTTGTCTGTGGTTACTATGATATTTTAACTACACTTAACTAGACTATTTTCATGTCTGTTGGTGCAAAAAAGTACAAAACATTCATTTTTCAGTAATCAGACTGGTTAAATCGACATTTAGAGTCATGACGTTAAACTTCTATTATTTCTTCTCCGTTTCTGCACTAAGGGAAGATTCTGCTTCTTATAATCAGTAAACATCAGTTTGAGTAATACTTTATGAAAATGTGTGATGAAGTTATTTGACTCTCAGCTTCAGCTCAGAATCAACAGATGCAATTATAATTCCACGCAATTATAATTCCACGAACGAAGTTCCATCAAAGGCAGAAAGTGACAGATTTTATGTAAATGTCGTCTGTTGACTTTAAAGAAACAAAAACTTGTTTTAAAATCAAGTTTCAGGGGTGTCGATTGGCTCGGTTGGTGGAGCGTCCGCCCCATGTACGAAGGCTCAGCAGCGGCCCAGGGTTCGGGTCCGACCTGCGGCCCTTTGCTGCATGTCGTTCCCCGTCTCTCTCTCCCCGCATTCCTGTCACTCTTCAGCTGTGTCTGTCAAAATAAAGCTTAAAAAAAGGCCAAAAAAAAATCTTTAAAAAAAAAAATCAAGTTTCAGACAGTTTTTATGCCCAACACAGAGTTTTAATTGATCAGTCTCAATTAATAATAAGTATTTCTTTCTTTAAAAAGTTCTCTCATGAATATCAGGATATTTTCAGTGTATAATCTCTTTGCATTGCTGTCATTTGTGCATGTGGTTTAAAAAAATGAGTTCAACATTAGATTGTTTATCTTCTTCATGTGCATCAGGTTAACAGACACATTTCAAAATAAAATGTCATCATTTAAACTTTGTTTCTTTGTCTTTTAGTTATTTCATGATTAATTCACTAAAAGCACAACATGTCTGCTGGCCCTCTATGATGGAGGGGTTTGACCCAAACCTCCTCCCTCACTTCCTGTCCTAAAAGCCCCGCCTCACAGAGTCCAACAGGTCGACCTCAACACACAGATTCCCACGCGTGTGCAAGTATTGACACATCATGATGCTCCGAAAATAAAAACATCTTTCACATGACGTTTGTAAGAAAAGATGTTTGATCAGAAAATCATGTTTGAATATTTGATGACACATTTTGTTTCTATTCGGTTTACTGTGTCATCTGAAGGCAGCAGCACCGCCCGGTCTTTAGTCAGACACAGAGTGGTCACTGTTGGAAATGGAAGAAAAAAACTACGAGCCACACCCAGAGTCACAGATTTAAAACAGCCAATGGGTGAATGAATGACCTGACTACATGTGAAACATATGTATACCTACAGTTCATACATGTGATAAAAATACTGTTTTATGTCTTCATTTCACCACATGATGAGACTTTTAAGGGTCATGAAATAATCTTAAGTTATTAATAAATCTCAACTTTCAGTCTGAACATTGTCCTGATGAAATAAAGTTTGATGACAGCTGCTCATAAAACACTTCAAAAATCAAAGTTTTACCATCTTGTCCTGAATTCTGCAGATGTTCTATCAGGTCACAGCCGAACGCATTCTCACTTCCTTTCTTTTTGGACTTGAGCTTCGTCCCTTTATTCTTCATGTGGCTCCAGTTAATAATCCAGATGATTCAAACAAACAGATGATTGTAAACACAGCGATCGATCCATAAGACTCTCACAAAGGTTGAGTTTGTAGGTCAGAAAAGCAGCCACACAGAAATCCAGCAATCAGCTCCCAGAAGTCTGCATCCGCTCACATTCTGAGTAACCACAGCGAGGAGGCTGAGAGCAGAAGTGACGTCACATTTTCAACTTTAAGTCCTTTAAATCATCTTCGTTTCACAGATCAGACATAGAGTGATGGCTGCTCGGTCGGGACGTGGCAGACAGCTGCTTTATCTCTGCAGGATTTGAAGAAACAGCGTTTGAATCGGTTGGTTTCCTGTTATTTTTTTCACCCCCAGCCAGTCGCTTTATCTCCTCCTCTTTTCCTTCATTCCTCCGTTTTCACTGCTTCTCTATGTGAGGAGGCTCACATGTATGAAGGCAGAACATGTTTTCACTGCTTCTCTGTGTGAGGAGGCTCACACGTATGAAGGCAGAAAAGAGTTTTACTCTTTAAATCTTCAGTTTAAGTTGAAGTCGTGGCAGTGGTTCAGACTGAGTGAAGGGGGGAGGTGAAGTAAGGAGAACAGCTGACTTCTGTTTCTCTCTCGCTTTACGAATTACTGACCTCTTTTATCCACTTTTTTTTCCCCCCTGAGCTAACGGGAAAGCTGCTCTCCGCCTTCCTGAATGCTCCCAATGTATACAACTTCCTGTGCAGAGAGCCGGGCTGGAAAACAAAAACAGAGGCTTGTGAAGGAAGAGGGAAATGGGAGGCGCCTGAAACCAGGGCCTGAAGGGCACAGATGGGAAATGGGGGGCGGCTGAGGGGGACTGGGGTGAGAAGATGGACGACACACATGGTTCTTGTTAGTTTTTAGTTTCATGTTTGTTCTTTTTAAACTGAAGCTTGATGTTAAAGACATAATTGATCGATGGATGCTTTAAATGTAAAAGCAGTTTTCATCCAGTAATCAAAGTATCTTTCCTTTATAAATGTAATCTGACTACATCCCAGCATGAAAAGGATCATAAGAAACTCTAGCTGTAATGATGAGATGTTCCTCTCCTGTTTTAACAGTTTCACATGAAAATTAAAGATCCTAAAATCAAAATTCACAAACAGATTTTTGAATGTTTCCGCTTTCTCTAAGGAGATATCTGAACACTGAATGAACAACATTTACTGAGACAGGTTGAATTCAAACTGAAGCAAACATGAAGCTTTAACGCCTGTGGATCCACACAGATTCTGACTCACAAACAGGACAAAACCAACTACACAACTTCAGGACAGAACCTGAAGTCAGCTTGTCAGCTTCAGCTGAAGTTTGGATGCTGACTCTTTACTGTCCGAACTAATAAAAGTCCAACATGCACGTTCCCACTTTATAGAAATATTCAGTACTGAATCCATGTTACCATATTATTCCTGGTCAAGATCATGGGGAAGCATATCCCATCATGCAACTGATCACACACACACCTACATTACAAACAGAGGACTGTCAGTTTACACCAACCATGTGAGGACCTGTTTCTGTCACTCTGAAAAAACAAAAAAGTCGAGTTGACAGGAAGCCAGACACAGAAACAGCATAGAGAATCCAGCAATTTTCAAAATAAAATACCCTGCGCAAACTGCCGGTCAAAAAAACAGACAAAAGAGAAATTAATGAAGTACGTAGCATATTTACACATGTAGAAGCATATTTAGCAGAACATAAACCAGGAAAATGACCAAAGCAAGTAAACAAAGTCTGGAGGGCTGAAATGCTCCCAGTGGGGTTTGAAGTCGCGTGCAGGACAGACCAAAGCTGCGTTGGAGCCGTGACATGACAGAGATGTAAATGTATATTTTGGAGGTTGCATTTGAAGGATGCCCTCCTTTCTGTTGCAGATGAAAACATGAAACCTTCTCACTGCTCAAATGTTTACACGCAGGATCGACAAAGTCCACATCTTCAGCAGCACTCGTATTCTGTGAACATCTGAATGGACCGGTTTGTGGATCTCAGTGTTCTGATGGGCTGATATTTTTATGCTTTGTGAATGTCACGTGAGCTCTATGAGCAGGCTGGGTCTCCACAAGACAAAGCTTTCTTTCTGCACCACAGGAAGAGGAAGTGACATCATGTTGTCCACACAAAGCCTCAGACATCCCGCTCTGACTTTGACTGCGAGAAAAAAAGTATCTGAATAAAAAGAGGTCCTTCTTGTTGTTTCTTCAGTCCTCAGAGTGATGCATGACGCCCCGTAGATTGTCTAAATGTCACAGAGTGGAAATGATGATTACACTGAGAGTCCCCAAATATAAAATGTGGTTCAAACAGACAAGTAATTAAATGTCTTTTCTTTGTTTCAGGGATGGTTCTTCACAAACTCCATGTGGTTCTTTAAAGGTTCATCTTCATGAGACGTTATCAGACGGTCGGCATTAGCATGAGTTATGGCTGCAACTCATCATTACTTTCATTGATTCATCTCCAGATTTTCTCAATCATTTATTTCTAATTACTTATTTTGTATTAGTTCATTGGTTTGTTTTTTTCAAGCAAAGGTTTGCATTAATGGATTTGTCTGCAATTGTTTGGGCATCTACAGGATGTAAGTTGTTTCTATTAAGTTACTTAAAAAGCATTTTGATGCAGAAACCTCGTTATTATAAAGCTAACATGTTTTTCACAGAAGGCAGAAGTCTGTTTGATAGTGTTTGGTTTGGTTTTAGGGGATGATGTTCATCTTATAGTAACTGGTTTTATGTTAATTAGACTTTCTTTGTTCTGTGAAGCAGACACTGTTAATGCAATCGCTATAACTTAATGTTGACCATAGCTATGTTCATGTTCCTCTTCAAATGATTAATAACAATAATACATTTTATTTATAAGCGCTTTTCTGAGTACTCAAAGACACTTTACATAAAAAAACATCAAAGCATCAAAACAACACTAAAACTGTACACTAAAAATACATTAGACTAAGCTAAACTTTCTAAATTTTCAAGAACCATTTTTTCTGGAAAAATTACTATAGAAACGCTTTAATAGTTCTTTACTGAACCAGCATGATCAACGATGAATTTAAGTTTTTAGGAGCAACCTTTATCATGTCTCAAGAACCATTTTTTATGGTTCTTGAGACAGTTGCAGGAATGGGTCTTGTATGACGTCACTCTGAAATTCCAGTAAGCACCTTTATTTTTCAGAGTTTAAAAAGTTTCTCACTGAGAAACAGAACGATGATGTAATCAGATATCAGATAGAATTAAAACATTTTACATACCTGTGCTGCCTTTGTCTCACCTTCTTCTTCTTCTTCCCTATTACGATAGACACTTTGTGACATCATCGTGATGTCATCCTGACGTATTAATGGCTTTCTGAGAATTAAACCATCATTCAGTAATTATTGAGCCTGCAGTGTGCTCTGAAGGCCCCCTGTGGTCACATTCATGCACTGCAGGAAGCATGATCAAGATCAGGAGAGTTCACTTGGACATGTACCAGCAGCTGGTGACATCATCAATAAATCATTGAAATAAAAAATATATTTTATTCATTAGTGTCACCAAGAGTAAAAGATAATCAGGATTCAATTGCCCGCAGATTAAATTAAACTGTACTAAAAACAGAGCTGGTCCTGGATCTGTAGACACAAACACATGAAACCAGGAGATGATTGATAATAAAAAATACTATTTATTAAACACGTGTTCTACAGAGAAAATAATCAACATTGAAGATGAATTCTGTGACTTCGCTTTGAGATTTATATAAAATTAAAAAAATTAACATCAGTCAAATGTTTGATATTTTTCTGTTTTCAACATTTTGTAAACATTTTTAACCCACAGGAGAAAATAAAAACGGAAATATGAATCTTTTAAAACAAAAGACTTATGAAAAGAAAATCATTTAAACATGTTAAAGTCATAAATAAGAATCTATTACCCCCCTTTAGAAAAATATTTTAAAAAAACAAAACATGGTGTATAAATCAAATCTCATCATTATGGCTCAAAAAATACTTTTAAACATTTATCCAGAAAGAACAACAAATCAAAGTTATTAAGTTCAGAAAATAAGGCCGTCTGTTTTTTATGGAACAATTAAAATAATAATGAGAAGAAGAAGAAGAAGAAGAAGAAGAAGAAGAATTTAGAGCTTCACAGCGCCGACTAAGAAGAAGAATTCAAACCTGACAGACAAACCAGACAGGAAATTAACAAGACTAATTAAAAATATTAACGAGGCAGCGTTTAATTGTCAGACCAATCAGAGTCACAAATCAGATTTAGACTGTCTGTAAGGTTATTGATAAGTTATTGATCTGATTTGTGATATTTGCTTCGTCTTTTTAAAAACCATCTGCAGATAAACATCTTCAAAACATATTTCCATTATCAGTTGATATTGATCAATTCCTCTTCACTGATTGTTATTGCTAAGTTTTATATTATTATATATCTCATTAAGATTGATAACATTTAATTATTTATACGTGCTGTAATTAGTGTGATGAAAACTGATACTGCTCTACTGCTGTTTGTTTGACTTCCAATCAAAGCAATAAATGAATGCACATCATTAACATGTCAGTCAATCATCAATCAATGTGCTCTTTAGCTTGTTTAAATCAAACTCTGCTTTGTTTGTGTGAACGTGTTCAGACCAGAGCAATTAAGCTTCAGGTGTGCAGACCTCACAGGTACAATCATTGGTTTTGTTCTCTGTATTCAGGTAACC
This sequence comes from Sciaenops ocellatus, assembly GCA_033000465.1. Lineage (NCBI taxonomy): Eukaryota > Metazoa > Chordata > Actinopteri > Sciaenidae > Sciaenops > Sciaenops ocellatus. The sequence continues at coordinate 27,499,380 of CP136870.1, read as the reverse complement.
TTACCTGTGTCTCAGAGTGACGTACAAAACACACATCTGTGTTCACACCTGTCTGCAGGTAAATAAAGAGACCTGTGCATAACTGAAGTCTGATGTGACGTTCTAAAATTCAGGAGTATTAAGATGAACTTGTTCATTTGAGGCTGGTAAAAACATGAAGGCTACATGATGTGCAACGATAAAGTGACCAGCTGATTTGATTAAAACATGTAAACTACATGAAAATACATGTTAATTAGAGTTTTTGGTGGCAGCAGGACTTCCTGTTTGAGTTCAGCTCTGTGGCTTACCGATATCCACGGTCACATTGACATAAAGAGGCTGCCGCTCCACCGACAACATCTTATAGGAGCAGCTGTTGAGTCCATCTTTTCTCCAAACCTGCGGTGTTCGACCCAACAGCTTCATCCTGGAGAAAAAAAACAAATATGGTAAGATTTACCTCCATTTAAGTGACCTATAATATGATTTATCTCCATTTAACTGACCTGTAATACGATTTATCTCCATTTAACTGACCTGTAATGATTTATCTCCATTTAACTGACCTGTAATACGATTTATCTCCATTTAACTGACCTGTAATGATTTATCTCCATTTAACTGACCCATAATATGATTTATCTCCATTTAACTGACCTGTAATACGATTTATCTCCATTTAACTGACCTGTAATACGATTTATCTCCATTTAACTGACCTGTAATACGATTTATCTCCATTTAACTGACCTATAATACGATTTATCTCCTATAATACGATTTATCTCCATTTAACTGACCTGTAATGATTTATCTCCATTTAACTGACCCATAATATGATTTATCTCCATTTAACTGACCTGTAATACAATTTATCTCCATTTAACTGACCTGTAATACGATTTATCTCCATTTAACTGACCTATAATATGATTTATCTCCATTTAACTGACCTATGACATGACTTATCTCATTTACTGACCGGTCTTTGTTGATTTCGTTGCCACTGTCTCGTTTATGAAACACCATGGTATAACGAGCAACATCAGCAGGCGGTCGAACAATCTTCATTTTCTGCAGCTCCACCCTGCGAGGCAGCAGAGCCAAATGATCAGTGAATGAATGAACATGATGAGGAATGATCTTCGGTGTTTTTACCTGTTTGTGTCCCACCTGATGCGAAGGTCGTCGTCTTCTCCACCCCAGCCCCAGTAGGTGTTTGAGAATCCATTAACTTGAAGAAACTGGTCTTTGGTCATCGCTGTGACTCCTCCAAAGTAACCTTTGTATCGGAGCCTGAGAGCAGCAGAACATGAAGATTCAACAGATGTGTATGTGTGTATGTATGTGTATATATTTATTTATTTTATTTATTTATTTTCCAGGATTTCACTCCTCGCTCACAGACTCACTTGTATCCTGTGACATTGCGGCCCACCACCAAGTGTTTAGGCTGCTTTTCACACATGTAGAAATTGTGATCATTTTCAGGAACCAGGTCGACGTCATGGAAGATGAAACAGTCCCAGGTGTGATCTTTCAGAGCCTCCAAATAACCAACATTCAGTAACTTGGCACGGTTAAAAGTTGCATCACCAGCCTTCAAAAACAAAAAGAAAAAAATATATTTTTATTAGGGGTGCAACGATACACAAAATTCACGGTTCGGTTCGATACTTTAGTGTCACGGTTCGATATTTTTTTGATACAAAAAAAGAGAAATTTCCATGCCTTTTTTAACTTGTAATTTATTGAAATTACCAACATTTGTTTCAACTCAAAAGTACAGTTTTTAAATTAAATGAAATGTATCTGGTGCAGCTGTACCTGCCTCATTTTCTGTTGTGCATACTTAGAAGTTAGAACCATATAAAACAAAAACAGCACCTTGTAAAAATAATAATAAAATAAATGCATCTGATAAATCACCCATCTTCTGTGGTGCATTCTTAGCAGCAGAGTATATATTAAAAAGAAATAGCTGGGGCGGCGATTAGCTCAGTTGGTAGAGCATCCACCCCATGCACGAAGGCTCCGTAGCGGCCCGAGTTCAAATCCGACCCGTGGCCCTTTGCTACATGTCATTCCCCGTCTCTCTCTCCCGACATTCCTGTCTGTCTTCAGCTGTCTCTATCCAATAAAAAGGCCAAAAGAAAATAAAAAAAATAATAATAATAAAAAAAAGAAATAGCTTCCGAAATATATTTTGAAACGTAATCATTAATACTTGTAAACATTTGAAACATTCTAACAACACAGTATCAACCAAATACAGTACTGTATCATTTGGATCAATTTCAGGTATATTTAAGGCATTAGCCATGTTGCAACGAGCTAGCTGTGCATGTAGCTTCTGTCTCAGCAGCTTGGTCTGAATGAATGTGGGAGGAGCAGCTCAGTGGATCTGCGCTCCACAATGTAGCCTAAGGAGTAGTAGTCGAGCGCAGATCCACTGAGCTTACAGCACAGAGCGCATCGCCAGAAGTTGATAAAATAAATATAAAATTGCGTATTGTTCGATTCATAGTGCGTACCGACCCGAGACCACTGTATCGAACAGTTCAATACAGATACATACATTGTTGCACCCCTAATTTTTATGGGTTGTGTTTAAGATACATGTAACACGAGATAATACACAATAAAACATGAGACAACGTGATAGAGTAAGATACTATACTACATAATATGACAAAACACAATAAGACATGACACGATAAGACATGATGAGATAAAATACCATACAAGTTACAATATAAGATATGATAAGACAAGATAATAAATAATAAGACAAGATAAAATATGAGATACGATCTTAAAATAGGATACTAACATACGAAAAGAATTGATAAGGCATGATAACATCTGATACAATAAGATATAAGATATGATAAGACGCGATGAGATACAATATAAAATAAAATACGACATAAGATACGATACAATTTTGCTCTGCGTGAAATGTCGTTTGAATTATACAACAATGAAGTTTGTAGTCACATCATTATATTTAGTTATATCAGGAATTTTAACAGAAAAAACAGTAAAATGAACATTTACTGAAATAATAAAACGTCGAACTGAAGACAAAAATATGAAGTATGATAAACATGATGTCCAGTGTCAGTCCAGTAGCTTCTTGTTTGGTTGGTGGTTTGCTGTGAAATCTTACCTGTTGGATGACATAGATGGCGTAATGTATCTGCTGCCTCTGCAGGAAGGGGTGCAAGTGGTGCAGCAGGTAGAGCAGGTGTCTCTCTCTGCTGCGATGAGGGATGAGAATGGCGACACTCTGCCTCGCCGTGCAGTCAGTGGGCTTGTACTCGCCTTCACTAACTTGTCTGTTTTCTCTCTCCACATCCTTCAGTTTCAGAGAGGACTCAAAGGACAGCGGCACAGCTCCACCTGAATGACAGCGTTACAGCGTTACAACACGAGCAACTCAACCGTGTCAGGTCAAACTATAACATGTAGCAACAACACATGTAACACGTGCAATCAGAGGAAACAATTAGAACATTTGTACAAATGAAAACATAAAGATTCAATGAAAAGTCAAAGATCAGACTGAAATCAGTGTTTAATAACCGTTCATGTTGTTTCTGATCATTAATGTTAAACACAAACAGCACAATGAGTCACCTGTAGACAGGTGAGCTCACAGAGTAACGAGTGCTGCTTCGTTAACTTCATCAGGTTGTCAAACAAACAGAAACACACAATCATCCCTCTTTAACAGACCGATTTCAGGACTATGTGTCTTTATCACACGATGTTTGAGAGCCCTCGTTAACCAGCCAAGACTCACGGAGTAACGGAGACTCCTCCGGACATTCGGCTCTGGGTGGAGGAGTTTTTAAGCGATCCGTTGACACCGTCCAGGAGTTGAGTTTGTTCCTCAGAACGTCTCCTTTGGAAGTTTGTGTCATGGTTGAGGAAACCTGCACCGACTTCACCGTTTCACCTGAAAAGGCTGCGATCCAGACGAGCACCGAGAGCGAGACGAGGAGTAGGATCAAATACTTCCCCCTCCGAAGAAGCTTGCACACGGGCGAACAGAAGCCCATGGCTGGGTGACGTGAACCGGAGACGGTGTTAGTCAAACACAACTTCCTCCATACGGAGTCAGTGACCAGTCATCCCATGGTGGAGAAACATGCTGCAGTCAGTCACTCCATCGCTGAACGCTCAAACAGTTTCAGCAAGTGAGTCCTTCCACACCTGAGACAGAAAACCAACAGGTGAGCTCAGTTCTGGTTTTAACCAGACCTGAACAAAAAGAACAATGAGATGTTATCTTCGAACAAACACACGGTGTTCAGGTCAGCAACCTGTATCTTGTCTCACTAACAGCCACCACACCCAGTAACCCAACACCTGGTTTCACCTGTACCTCCGCCTCACCTGTCCTGTACCTCCGCCTCACCTGTCCTGTACCTCCGCCTCACCTGTCCTGTACCTGTCCTGTCCTGTACCTGTCCTGTCCTGTACCTGTCCTGTACCTCCACCTCACCTGTCCTGTACCTGTCCTGTCCTGTACCTCCACCTCACCTGTCCTGTACCTGTCCTGTACCTCCACCTCACCTGTCCTGTACCTGTCCTGTCCTGTACCTCCACCTCACCTGTCCTGTTCATTGCTTAGATTTCATTAAACACTTTGTTATTCTAAATGAAGTGTTGACTGTCTGTTTTCACAATCTAAGCTAACGATGCTAGCTCCAAACAGCACCATGTTCATGTGAACAGCTGACTTTACCGCGTCTGTAACGTCTGTAACGCGCCTGTCGGCTCATTCTTCTCTCAAAATCAGCTTTAATCATTAAAACATCTAATTTGTTTCGAGAAGCGGCTCGAGCCGTTTACACACCTGACTGCTAGCCGTTAGCTGCTAGCCGTTAACTGTTAGCTGCTAGCCGTTAATCGTTAGCTGTCGTTAGCTGCAGAGTTTCTTTAAACTGGTTTAAAAGTTAAAATTTGACAGGTACAGTTGAACAGAGTGAAGCACGAGCACATAAAGACGTCCTCCTCATTACATTAATCATTGTCTTTGATGATAATTAATATCAGTCAGTGGTTTGTCTTCTTACCTTGTTAGCCACAAGCTAATCACAGACAACAATACGTCAAGTCCACGTAAACACACACACACTCCTGCCGGATGTACTTCAGAATAAAAGCGTCAGCAGTGGCCGAGTAAAGAATATAAGAGGAAGCTGTCTTTGTTTTCTTTCCATCAGGTGTGTGTCAGTCTGTCACGTGTTCAGCACGTACCTGAAGACGTCAGCTCACCTGTTTGCTTCGTCTCCTGAACATGTGACCTTCACACACAGAGCTTTATTTTGAAGGCAGCATCAAGTAACAGGAAGTCGTTCCTCTCTTTGGTGATGATGCTCAAAGCATGGTGCATGTTTTGTCTGTGTGCTTCCGCTCTGTGGTTTCCAAAGTAAACGTCATCGCTCCTGATGACTCAAACGTTATTTTTTATTTTAAATATAAATAATATAAAATATAAATAAACACAGTGTTCGGTGTTCCTGCAGGTCTCCAGGGGCCCGTTGCACAAAACTAGGATAAGGGATTAAGCCGGGATATCTTGGTCATCCTGGCTCAATTTATCCGTGATCCGGTTGCACAAAAGCGGGATAGGGGGCAGTAGGATATGTTATGGTATAAATTACCATGGAGATTTATTCTGTGGAGCTAGCCTGCTCCAGACCAGGCTAAATTCCAGGATCTATTTAATCTCATCCCTTATCTCAGTCAGCAGTCACCACAAACGGAAACCAATAGTTATTCCACTGCCCACTACACATTTATCACATATAACTAGACCCACTGTCATTATTTAAACGTTTGTGATCATTAATTTCAATCATTAATAATAATAATTAACATTAACATAACTAATTAACAATTGTTAATTAACATAAGTTATTTAACAATTAACATAATTAAACTGTTCCCTCTACTCACTTTTTTATTGCCATAAGGTGTTTTGATACATCAAATCAAATTTTATTTGTATAGCCCAAATTCACAAAACACATTTGCCTCAGAGGGCTTTACAATCTGTACAGGGAGTGACACCCTCTGTCCTCAGACCCTCTGTCCTTAGACCCTCGGTTCGAGTGAGGAAAAACTTGCCCACAAAAAACCCTTTTAACAGGGAAAAAAAAAAGATGGAAGAACATACATCAGGGAAATTGCATTTCAGGGTACATTATGTGCCTTTCTTCTAGCCTTAATACAGCCAGTCTTTCAACTTCCAACCAATCATAGCACTTAGGATGACAGATGGAAATTCCACAGTCTGTGTGCCTAGTGTCATCTCTATGGTAGCCCTAACTGTGCATACATTAAACAAATAGACAACACCAAAATTCCGTTTGACCTTTTATTTTTTATTTAAGATGTGTCATCTTCTTGGAGCTGGGGGAGGAAAGGAGAATAATGATTAATACATTTGTGTTACAGTCAGCATACAGTGTGCATTGAAGGCATAACTCACCTCCCGCTCAAGTTTTTTTATTTCAAGGTCCAATTTTGAGGTCCAAAATTGTCCTTTTTTTTTTTTTTTTTGTCCTCTCTTTATTTCAGACTCCAGTGCAAGGTTTTCCATCTTTTTCTTCTTGTACTGCATGTCTATATCTGCCAGTTGTATTTGGCGCCGGAGGTGGTTGGCATACAACTGTCTGATAGCTTGTGAGTTCTGTAAACACATTACAATTAGCACAGCGGGAATTTTGCACAATGGAGTGTCCTTCCATTAATACTCACTATGTTGCCAGGCTGGCTTTCCCCCTGTACAGCATCTGGGTCCTGTTACAGAAATGAAACCACCCGTGCCTTGTCTGTGGGTTTTCTTTTTCACTGCTAAAACAGTACAGACAATGTGTGAGCAGGCACCTTCTGGGTACAATATACGCTTGTGCATTGTTAAGTATTAGTCAGGGCCCTTACCATTCTGCAGAATGTTCTTGTATTTGATTCTGACTTGCTGCCATGTCTGTTTTGGCCCGGTCATGTTTAATCTACATCACACACACACACACACACACACATACACACGCAGAGCAAACATAAGAAAAGAGAAACTTTATTTATCCCAAAAGGAAATTCAATGAAGTCAGTGAGCAAGCAACCTTGGGTCCTTTGAAAGGCGCTATATAAATTAAAGTTATTATTATTATTATTATTATTATTATTATTATTATTATTATTATTAGCTCATCTATGTATCAAAGAGTTATACAGTCTGATGGAGTTACATTTACACAATTTCACTCATATCTGCAGTCCATTTCAATTTAAAAAGTCAACTGATTCATAATCAATAAGTACAACTGCGTTTTTGGAGATGTGAATTAACTATTTGGATTGTAATTGTGATGTTTCAGCGGAGCGGTGAGTGTGTAATTGTGCACTACTTACGCATTCAGGCAGTCAGCAATACTTTGCCACGCTTTTTCTCTTTGCTTTATCACTGTGGCAGTGTTGCCTTTCTTTTTAATTATGTCTTTTACCTCCTTGAATGCCTCCATGAGGATTTCTGCCTCCGACGGGGAAAAGTAAGCCGCTCTACTTGCCATGGTGAATAAGTGAATCTGTGATCGGTGGCGGGGTCTATTTGAGGGAGCCGCGAGCGCGCACTTATCCAGGATTGGTTTCACCTGGCTTGATGAATCCGTGTCTGCTCATCCTGGCTTGGTCTTGGCTTGGTGCAACCAATTAAGCCTGGACGCTCCTGCTTTGGATTCATTGAGCTCAGCTCAGTCACTTATCCTGGATGTCTTTATCCTACTTTTGTGCAACAGGCCCCAGGACTCTGGGGCGTGCAAGGAAGATTGTGGTTGATCTTCAAACTCTGTGAGTCACTCTCCTCTGGCATGAGGCTGTGGTCCATCAGAACCAGAACCTCGCGCCACAAGAACCGTTTCTGTCCGTCTGCTGCCTCAACAAGGCCCTCCACCCCAGCCTCTTCATGTCACACTGACAATGCTGTGTTACATCAACACTGAGCCTTACTCAGTTTTGTTTTGTTAAATACCTGCATATTTAAAATATTACATTACCTGGTGCTTAGAGTTCCTCCACAGCTGTACTGCTCTTTTCATTTTAAAACATACTGTGTATATATATTTATATTGTTTATACTTTTAATACTTGATTTTCTTTATGTTTCTTAGAGAATGTTTGTTTTGCACCAATTACACCAAAACAAAGTCCTTGTATGTGAAAAATCGTACTTGGCAGTAAACCTTTTTCTGATTCTGATTCTGACACTGAAGGAGGTCAGTGTAGTTCAAATCCTCTATGTATTTTATTCTGAAAAACGCAACATTAACATTGTATTTCTTAAGGTGGCGCTGTGGAGCTGTAAATTCATTTTGTAAAAATCTCAAATCTTTTTTTTTATTCAGTGTTTTTATCAGTGAAATTAACAAAATGAACTTTTACTGTGAAAATAATATATAACAATATTCCTCCTCTTCCTTCACCTCCTTCTCATCCTTATCCTTCACCTCCTCCTCCTCCCCTTCTTCCTCCTCCTCCTCCTCTTCCTCCTCCATACATTGAGGAGCTGCCAGCGTGGATGTGTTGTTGTGAGACTGACGTTAACATGTGAATCTTCACATGTGGCTATGAACATGTGAACTCTCTGTGTTTGCACAAGTCACAGGCTTGTGAAGATCTTCAGAGGAAAGTTTCCACAGACGTTCATCAACATTCAGACAACGTGTTTGCAACATTTATAAACAGTTTGTTATGAAGAAAGTTCAGGTCTTCATACTTTATATCTGAGCTGCTGATGGATCACAGGTCCAGACTGTGGTCCAGATCTGATGCGGCTATAGAACAATAAACTGGACTGATGACCTCTTCGGATATTAGTTTCTTTACTTCAAACAAACTGTTGAAAATTTGACATCTTCAGTCTATATATATATATATATATATATATATATATATATATATATATATATATATATATATATATATGAGATGATGAATTCTTAATTAACGAGCCTCTGATCACATGTCAGTGTCACATTAAAAGTTCACTTTAATCACAATCGTCTAAATAAGAAACAACAGACGCCAGTTTGAAGATCTGATGATTTTTTAATTGTACAAAATCTTGAGCAGTGATCATCAGAGTTACACTGAAACACCGACAGACGATTCAACAAAATAAACTTTTTATCTTGTTGAGAATACAACCAATCACATCATGACATCATACAACGACATCATGGGATCACATGAGCGAACTCCTCCTGGACTCCTCGAAGCTCAGAGACAGAGTAACGGTCCCGCTGCCGAAGCTCACTCGTGGTTTTGCTGACGCCGGGTCATTGTTGGTCTTCAGGCTGATGGATGATGACGGAGTTGAGGCTGAAGATCCTCCGATGCTACTGGACTTCTTTCTGGCGGCTGTGCTGTGTTTCAGTGTCGCTTTGGCAGCCACTTTGAAAGCATGGGCCGCAGTGCTGCATCGGACTTCTTCTATGGTGTTCCTGGAGGGTTTGAACAGGATGATGTAGACCTTGTTGAAGAAGATGCATGCCAGCATCCCAAAGCTGGATGCTAGGATCGCAATGACCTCTACCGCTGAAACAAACTTGCCGTAAGTGCTAAAGTAGGCAGGGATGAAGGAGATCCAAACAATGAAAAAGATGAGCATGCTGAACGTGATGAACTTGGCCTCTGTGAAGTTTTCCGGAAGTTTCCGTGATTTAAAAGCAAAGAAGAAACAAATAGCTGCCAGGAGGCACGTGTAGCCAATCAAAAACCCAAGAGCCATCACAGAGCCTTCATTACAGGTGATGAAGATGATCTCATCGATGTCGTGGTTCCTGTAGCTGGAGGGGGGGGCGTTGTAAAGCCACACCACACAGATCATGACCTGGACAAATGTGCACAGAAACACCAGCAGAAATTGCAGGTTCAACCCCCACCATTTACGGTGGAGACTCGTGGGGATCTTGGCCTCAAACACCAGAAGCACTCTGTTGGTCTTGACGAGGATGCAAGAGATGCAGAGGACAAAACTGATCCCGAAGGCTGGTTGGCGTAAACGACATGTCCAGTCTTGTGGCTCTCCGATGAAGACAAGTGAGCTGGAGAAGCAACAGATGAGAGAGAAGAGGAGGACATAGGACAGCTCTCGGTTTGTGGCCTTCACTATCGGGGTGTTTCTAAATCTGACAAAGACTCCCATCACGAAGGCTGCCAGGACCACACCAAGTACTGCACATATGGCCAAGGCAATCCCGAATGGCTCTGTCCATGACAGAAACTCAATTTCCTTCAGGAAGCAGAACGTATGGTTCCCGTTCGACCAAGAGTTGTTTGGACACTTGGCACAAACGCTGGCATCTGTAAAATAAAGAATTACCTGTTAGGAGATCATCCAGGTGTAACGTCACAGACTGTTGATGTTTGGAATCTCGGTACCTTTATGGTTACTGAATTCTCCATCTGAACACTCGGTGCACTCGAAGCAGCACGTGGGCATGCTGTCAATGATGCCTTTTCTGGTTCCAGGTTCACAATCCTCACTGCAGTTAGAGAATGGCACCTACAGGACGGAGACACCGAAGTGGACAAAGATGTGTTTTATACCCTCAGATCTGTGACATCATTCATCTTGTTATTTTATTAGCAATAAGCTAACAACCATAGCAACGTTTAGCCACTAAAGAGCCTCATATTTTAAAAAGTGAGCTAAAAAGTGAGTGAATATTAAACTTTGATGAATGAATATTAATGATGATTCATGTCTGCTGGATGTTAACTTCAGCAACTATTTGCTAACATGTTTGTCTGTGATGTTTGAGCTAGTTCAGCTAAATAAATCAAAAAATAATGAAGTGATCATCTTCATTATTAAATTTGAAAAACATCTGTGTTCCTTTGTTTATTTCTGTCAGGAGAACTCAGACGACATTAACAGGAACATGCCGTATAAAACTGACCTCAGAACTGAACCCATTCCACAGGATCTTGGTGTTGTCGATCAGCAGTTTGGCGCCTCTCTTGGCATGCATGCTGTAGAAGCCGATCTCCTCAAACACCACAGACCCGTCCTCAGCAGACCTGTGCCAGTTTATGATGGTGTAGTTTGCTGACAGGTCTGCGTTCTCATCAAAGTGCATCTTTTCTCCCATACTGTTGGTGTAGTTCAGGTGTCTGAGCTGCTTCAGGACCTGTGGAGTAGAACATATTTGGACTTCATCTCATCAGTAAACCATCAGATATTCTTCTGCTTTGGTAAAGATTCAATGTCTCACCTGCCAGGCTTCCATTTTCTTTATATCTGCACAGGAGTTGTTGGCAAAAAGTCCATGTCCAGGTGTGCAGGTGAAGATGTCCTGCAGGGCGTGTGCGATGGAATAAACTGCGACGTAGACGTTGTACGAGATCCGTAAATGAGTGTGGTCCATGTACGGGGTTTCAACGCTCGTGATGTCTTCCTCACCGGTACACAAAGGTCTGAAACTTGTGCTGCCATTCTCACTTTCCTGCCATCTCGGGCTGTCCTCCAAGTAACAGTTGAAGGTTTCTTCCCAAAACTCGCGGATGAATTCGTTGTGACTGTCTCTCATTGGTTGGACTTGTTGTAAGAACTCTCTAAATCCAGGTATACAGCCCGCCTTCAGGGCAAAGCCAATTGTTCCTGCCACAACATCCAGGTACTCTGGTTTAGCAATGAGAGAGGAGGTTGCCCACGCCTCACTAGCTAACCAGATCCGATCTGTGATGTTTCGCCGGACCATCTCTTTGATTAAAGGCTCAATGTCTGGCCCGCTCGCAAATACAACAATGACTTTAGCAGTGGAGTTCTCGATCCTGTCAGCCAGAGCTTGGATTTCATAATCCTCAAAGTACTGAGAGATGAGTTCATTCAGGTGGATGCAGATGTCTCGCTCTTCCATCTCCTTCTCAAACTTCTCAATCCCTGGACGTCCATAGTCGTCATCTGATGCCACAGCGATGACCCAGTTCCACTGGAAGTACTCGATAATGTCTGCCATGGCCGTGGCCTGGTACTCATCAGTGGGAATCGTCCTCATGAAGGACTTGTACTGGTTCTTGTTGCTCAGTAAGCGACTAGAGGAGGCGTAGCTGATCTATAACAGTTCAGACGAGAATATAAACACATAAATATCAAACATTCATTTCATTGAATGCAAAATTAGTACGCACCAGCGAGTGCAGGATGAGTCATCAACAACTTTTTTTATAGTTTACCAGAAAATGACAAACTGTAAAATACCATGAAGAATACCTGAAAATACTGAAAACATGGCTTTTTGTCAGTGTTGGTCCAGATACTGGAGGACAGATGGGACAAACACACATACATTTGGACTTCATGGAGACTTTAAGGCATTGAAAGGTGATGCTGATGTTACTCACCTGAGGAATATAAAATAGACCCAAGAGGTTTGCGACTGCTGTGGACACTGCAGATCCAGCTGCTCCGACCACTGCAATGGTTGCTGGGATGTGATCAGTGCAGTTACAAAATTCATCTAAATTCAGGGAGTCGATCTTATTCTGAGCCACAAAACTCAGCGTGGCCTCCAGAGCCTTGGACACGGTGTTACAGGTGTCAAAGATCCTGTATCCCAGTGTGATGTTGGGCAGCAGCGTGCTGCTGTTGTTTATTTCTTCAATCGCAAAAATCATTGCCTGCAGCCAACGGAAACCACGGAAATTAAACCTGCAGAAGGAAACGAGGATTACAGTAAGTTCAAATCTTTGACGGATTTATGTTTGACTGATTTAAACATTACCTGACACACTGAGTGGATTCAGGCCGCGCTGCAAGGTCCTGGTCTTTGGACGCAACACCAAAGTGGATTGGGAAAAGACCTCCAAGCAAAATGTCCCCAGTCATCTGAGCTCTTTGATGAGGTCCATAAGATGAAATCACATAACTGGACCCAAACAGTACCAGATAATACAAAACCAGCCTCATCTTTCTGTTCTTTGTTTTCTATGACTCCTCACAGTTTATTATCCACCGATCAGTTTCACTGTGTTCATGTTGACTGCAGAAAAACAGAGAAAATATGTTTTTAATTAACAGTAAACAAACAGGAAATACAGTCACGTTTTCTACGAGTTTTGAAAGCGTTCTCTTTTAACGTTTCTGAATTTAAACACGTCACACTTCTTAATCTTTGAATCATGCTGCTTTGAAATCTGCCTGAACTGAAGCAGACGTTTAACATGAGCTGAGAGTGAAGTCACAGTCTAATGAGCGTCCTTCCTGTGAATACTCAGCATCATGCCGTGTCCACTGAACCCAGGAAGCTTCACGATAATCCTGCTGGAAAAATGCTGCAGCAGAGATGCCATAATGAAGCTAAAACACCACAAAGAGACTGCCACCAACATCCAGTCAAGCTTTACATAAATTAAATTAAATGTTCACCTCCATCAAACCATCATCATCATCATCAGTGTTTGATAACAGAAAAATGTTTAACTGATTTAATAAATACAGAAAATCAAACTCATCAAAGTATTTCAGATTAATTTTATCAAACTTCTCGATTTTCTAATTTTTTAACTCTGAATTAAAAACCAGAAACTCACTGTCTGAAGTCTGGATTCAAAGAGTTGTGAACAGCTTCAGGTCTTTTCTTAAAATATCCAGAGAGCTGAATGAATTCACTGCAGGATGGAGGATGGAGTTAAAGAGGCGAAGCTGTTTCTGCAGGTCAATCATTAACAAAGTGGGGGGCGTCCATTTCCTTCAGCTAATGAAGTCCACTCACAGTTCAGTCCTCCTGAAGACTAAACAATGAGTTTAAGATTATTTTAACCAGAATGTATCTCGATGAACACATGAACACTACAGAAACACGACATGAACATGACAGAAGACACTCAAGGACAGAACATGAGGGAAAGACTATTTTATGTTTTATAAGTGAATTCATTTGTCAAACATCTTCTGAAGGTAAAGTTGAAACATGTTCATCAGTTCAGATGAAAATCACTTTTCAGTTTAAATAAATTAACTTTTCAGTTTGAGACAAATGAGCTGTGACGACGGCCTGGAATCAGAGGATTGCATCTTGATGTTCCTCAAACATTCGTCTTTTCATGCTCTAATGAACTTTTCAGTTTGTTGCTGAGCAGACGTCTGCAGACAAAAACATCCAGTTTACAACATGTTGATTTATTCACCATGCCACCGTGTGCACAAGGCATCATGGGAGCTCCTAAAAGGTGAAGCTTGTCTTCATCTCTGTCAGATTAATTAAGTTAATTTAAATAGAGGAACTGGTTTGGATCATGCAGTCTTCAGAACCAGAATCAAATGAAAACTCTGCCCCCATGTGGACAATATGTGAAACACATCATCTGTTTGAAGTTTGAATAAAAGATTTTTATCGTCACATTGTCAAACAAATTTAATTAATAATAAAGATCATCACTTTACATCGTTGTCTTTGGTTTCTGAAGATTTAAAGCTCATTTTGTGTTTTTTAAGGTCCAGTCTGTAGATGACATCTGGTTACTGATTACAGCCCCTCGCCTCACCCCCTCCTTCCTAACATGAAGGAGAAACTACAGCGAAAGTCGCAATCTAGATCCAGTTAGTTTAGGTTCAGATTAGGGTTAGTAAATAATAATGTAACTGAAATCTTTACTTTTTTAAATGTGCATATATATATAGTATATATATACAATGTCGTTATTAATATTCTCATTGTCAGTATAGTGCTCTGAGAAGGACTGAAAGCATCAACACACACACACACACACACACACACGCACACACACACAAACACACACACACACACACACACAGCATCATTTTTTGACACGAACATCTGAAAACTCACAGAATGTGAAAAATGTGAAAAGAGTTCAGAGGAACAGATTAATCTTTTTATCACAGTTCAGTCTGGATCAGAACATGTCAAACTCTAGCCTGGATCACAACACGTCAGGCTTTAGACTGGATCAGAACACAGCAAACTCTAGCCTGGATCAGAACACATCAGGCTTTAGACTGGATCAGAACACAGCAAACTCTAGCCTGGATCAGAACACATCAGGCTTTAGACTGGGTCAGAACACAGCAAATTCTAGCCTGGATCAGAACACGTCAAATTCTAGTCTGGATCAGAATTGCAGCTACACGTGAGAAGGTAAGAAGATAAAACATATATGATCTCACTTTGTTAGATAATTTATGTTATATAATAATGTAATTTAGTATTTCTTTATTTAAAGAATCTAAATGTCTGAATCATTTTAAATGTAAATGTTTGATTACTCAGTGGCGATGTAAAATAATTAATGAACAGTTAATATATAATGTTTTATAAACATTTAAACTGATGATATATGAACTTATCATCAATAATAAAACGTCTGAGGTGAATCTGTCTCTCAGTTTATTTCAGAAGCTGAACTTCATAATTCTGATAAAATGAGACAAAAGATTAAAACAATGTTATGAATGAGATCATAAATAGTTACAGCTATGAATGCAGTTATGAATGTAATCATAAACAGTTATGAATGTTGTTATGAATGTAATTATAGACAGTTATGAATGTTGTTATGAATGTAATTATAGACAGTTATGAATGAGATCATAAATAGTTAGTTATGAATGTAATTATAAACATTTATTAATAGTTATGAATGTAGTTTTAGACAGTTATGAATGTAATTATAAACATTTATTCATAGTTGTGAATGTAATTATAGACAGTTATAATGTAGTTATGAATGTAGTTATAGACAGTTATGACTGTAGTCAGAAATAGTTGTGAATGCAGTTTTTCAAACTGTTTCTGTTTCTTCTGTTTCTTTGAGCAATCACTGAGGTCCAACTGTCTCGGTTCACAGGATGTCCAGGTCAAAGATTGTGCGGTTCCTTCAGAGTCTGTCCCGCAGGAAACCTCTGGAGCCTGAAGGAGAGGAGTCCAACTTTCGGCGCTGCCTGACCACCCTGGACCTGGTGGCTCTGGGGGTCGGGAGCACGCTCGGGGCTGGCGTGTACGTACTGTCAGGACAGGTGGCCAGAACTGTGGCTGGGCCGAGCATCATCATCGCCTTCCTGATCGCAGCGGTGGCTTCTGTGTTTGCAGGACTCTGCTATGCTGAGTTTGGAGCTCGAGTCCCCAAAACTGGATCAGCGTATCTCTACAGCTATGTAACTGTGGGAGAGATTTGGGCTTTCATCACTGGCTGGAACTTGTTGTTGTCTTATGTCATAGGTAAAGATGATGACATCACTCTCAGTGATTGTCATCAATCACACCTTAAAGTTTGTTTGGTGACTCGTTACATTCTTTTATTGTTCTGTTTATTTCCTGTTTAAGGGGCGTCGAGTGTTGCCCGAGCATGGAGTGGGACCTTTGATGATCTCATTGGAAACGTCATCTCCAGCTCTCTGAGCAAACACGCTGCCATGGATTTACCTGGATTAGCTCCCTACCCAGACTTCTTTGCAGCAGGCCTCATCATGCTGTTGACAGGTAAATTTGTGACAGGTGACCAAATATAAGAATTCACTATCATTTAAAGCCAAACAATTAAATAACATTTATTTTAACGTTTCCTGTGTGTTGTAGGGATTCTTGCGTTTGGTGTTAAAGAGTCCGCCGTTGTAAATAAAGTTTTTACAGCCGTGAACATCCTGGTACTTCTGTTTGTGATCGTCTCTGGAACCATTAAGGGCGACATCAACAACTGGAGCCTTGATGAGGAGTCTGTCAGTGCGGGATATGAGTATGAACACCAATATTATTATCATCATCATCACTATTATTATTATTATTATTATTATTACCATAGAGAAATAAGTAACTGGCTGCTGTTTTTAACTCATTAAGTTATCTTACAGGCTGAATATAGATTCAGCAAAGTTTGTTGATGATTATTGATATTCTCTATCATTGTCATTGATTTGTTGTTTACAGAAACCAAAGATCACTGAATGATACTGTCAGATTTGGTTCTGGAGGATTCTTTCCGTTTGGTTTTAAGGGAACTTTATCTGGAGCTGCTACTTGTTTTTATGCATTTGTTGGGTTTGACTGCATCGCCACCACAGGTGAACATTTACATACAGTATATTTTCATATACATTTATAGTTATATATTCTATATATGATCCATGAGTCAACTGTGAAGCTGAATGAGAGACAGACAGAATAAATCAACTGTTTGTTTTCAGGAGAGGAGGTTAAAAACCCTCAGAAGTCGATCCCTCTGGGTATCGTGGCATCGCTCCTCGTCTGTTTCTTGGCATATTTCGGTGTTTCTGCAGCTCTAACTCTGATGATGCCGTATTTCCTGCTCAGTGTGAACAGCCCTCTGCCCATAGCCTTTACGTACATTGGCTGGAGTCCAGCAAAGTATGCGGTGGCCGTGGGATCCCTGTGTGCTCTGTCTACAAGGTGTGAAGGTCTTCACCTTCATCCAACTCTACATTTCATCTGTATTTATGTTCATGTAGAGGACAGGAGGTTATTGACAGATTACTGATTATTGATGAGTTGTTTCCCTGTCAGCCTGCTGGGTTCAATGTTCCCGATGCCTCGCGTCCTCTTTGCGATGTCCAGAGATGGACTTCTGTTTAGACCTCTGAGTAAAATGAGCGACAGACAAAGTCCGGTCACAGCAACATTGACGTCAGGAGCTGTTGCAGGTAAAACACCTGATGACATGTTGATGATGTCATAATGTTTTGATTTATTGGTAATATTTAAAAAAAAAAAAAAAAAAAAGATTCAGATTCAGTCAATTATTAAATGAATGCCTGTTTCAGCTGTCATGGCATTGCTGTTTGACCTGAAGGCGCTGGTCGACATGATGTCAATTGGAACTCTGTTTGCTTACACACTTGTCGCCATCTGTATCCTGATATTAAGGTGTGTAATATTATTGTGATTATGATTTTATGTGATCAAATAAAGAGATGATTTGAACAGGAGTTGTCAAATATATTGATTATTAAGCTACTCTTTGCAACACTGTTCTTCAGGTACCAACCAGAGTTCAGCGAGGACTCACAACTTTTTACAGTTTCTGGACTGTTCAGTCCTCCCTTACAAGCCTCCACACGGACGTCAAAGAACGTGTCTGTATTAACAGTTTTTATTAGTAAGTGACCTCATTAACGTCATCTTTAATGATTACATTATGTTCACGGTCAATGATCTGGACTTTCTTTCTTCAGTCTGTTTAGCTGTCATCTTGAGCCTCCTCATATCCGGGGCCATGGACTCCCTGCAGGTCCTGGACTGGTGGATTTTACTCTGTGTCTCAGTGCTCGTCCTGATGCTGGTCCTCCTGATCCTGATCATCTGGAGACAACCACAGACTCCAGCCAAGGCTGCGTTCATGGTCAGTCTCATCTAAACCTCATCAGGAGTAAAGATGGAGTTTCTCATGTTCCTCATCATGTTTCTCATGTTTCTTGTCATTTTTCTCATGTTTCTCATGTTCCTCATCATATTTCTCATCATGTTCCTCATCATGTTTCTCACCATGTTCCTGTTCGTGTTCCTCATGTTTTTCATCATGTTTCTCATCATGTACCTCATGTTTCTTGTCATTTTTCTCATGTTTCTCATGTTCCTCATCCTGTTTCTCATCATGTTCCTCATCATGTTCCTCATCATGTTTCTCACCATGTTCCTGTTTGTGTTCCTCATGTTTTTCATCATGTTTCTCATCATGTTCCTCATCATGTTTCTCACCATGTTCCTGTTTGCGTTCCTCATGTTTTTCATCATGTTTCTCATCATGTTTCTCATCATGTTTCTCATCATGTTCCTCATCATGTTTCTCATGTTCCTCATCATGTTCCTCATGTTTCTCATCATGTTTCTCATCATGTTCCTCATCATGTTTCTCATGTTCCTCATCATGTTCCTCATCATGTTCCTCATGTTCCTCATAATGTTCCTCATGTTTCTCGTTATGTTTCTCATCATGTTCCTCATGTTCATGTTTCTCATCATGTTCCTCATCATGCTTCTCGTGTTCCTCATGTTCCTCATCATGTTTCTCATGTTCCTCATCATGTTCCTCATCATGGTCCTCATGTTTCTCGTCATGTTTCTCATGTTTCTCATCATGTTTCTCATCATGTTCCTCATCATGTTCCTCATGTTTGTCATCATGTTTCTCATCATGTTCCTCATCATGTTTCTCATGTTCCTCATCATGTTTCTCATCATGTTTGTCATTATGCTTCTCATCATGTGTTCCTCCTTCTGTCTCGTCATGTTTCTTGTCATGCTCCTTATCAGGTGTTCCCCTTTCTGTCTTGTCATGTTTCTCGTCATGTTCCTCATCACGTGTTCCTCCTTCTGTCTCGTCATGCTCCTCATCACGTGTTCCTCCTTCTGTCTCGTCATGTTTCTCGTCATGTTCCTCATCAGGTGTTCCTCCTTCTGTCTCGTCATGTTCCTCATCAGGTGTTCCTCCTTCTGTCTCGTCATGTTTCTTGTTATGTTTTTCATGTTTCAGGTTCCTTTGGTGCCGCTACTTCCTGTTTTCAGCACTTTTGTCAACATCTATCTGATGGTTCAACTTGGGTCAGACACGTGGATCCGTTATGCAGTGTGGATGTCAGCAGGTATGTAAAGAAAAAACACATTTTTATTCAAACAACATGAAACATTAAATAATATGTTGACCATCTTTAAACAGGTTTGATCATCTACTTCTGTTATGGCGTTCAGCACAGCGTGCAGAAACAAAGACTTCAAAATAACCACGTCAGCATTCACAGCATCAATACCAGCACCGAGCCAGACTCTGAACCTGGACCAGATTTTAACGGATAAACCATGTGACTGACTGACTGATTGACTGATTTAATAACCAGAATCACCAAACAAAGAAGAGATATATTTGTGTTTTGTGCATCATGTGTAATTCATTTTCCTTCAAAGTTTTCTGTCCTATTTTACATAAAATAAAAACCTGCTCCTCTCATTTTGTCTTTACTTGTTTATACTGTAACGCTGGGGGGTTTGACTTACGTTGTGTGTGGGAGGGCAGTGGTTTATAGAGGGAGGTGTCCACCGTAGCGGGCAGGAGTCTCATTAAGAGTTTGGGAAAGGGGGGTGGAGTGATGTGTGTTCTGTTACGTCCATGTTACGAGAGGGACAGTTTTGTCGGACGGACAGAGGTATGCAGTGAGCGAGAGAGTTAGCCGCCGCTGTGTTTGTCTTTGCGGGGGACACGTCAGCCTGCTGCGGCAAGAAAAAGAAATCTGGGCTCAGTTGAGCCAGCAACTTTGATCCGTCTCCTCCCGTTCCTTCCGTCCAGCTACCCCGCAACGTTACAATATATTATATTTACTTATTAGTGCATGTAAATCCCTCGTGTAACCTTTTTAATCCACATTTTAATAAACAATCACATTTATTTTAAACACAAGGTGGAACTCATGATGGGAATTTCTAACTGGCGGTGGGATGAACAAAGCTGTCTGAAACACTGACTCAGTTTGATGTAATGACAGTTTAAAGGTCTGAAGCTGTCTGAACCATCAATCAGAATGACGTCAGAAATCAATAACATCGATTAATTTGAGATTCAAAATAGCGACATCTGCTGGTCGAACCCGTACATTACCGATACGTACTGCGCATGTGCCACTCTCAGCAGAGATGTTATGAAGTGAGATGGTTCACCGCCTGCTTCAACGATCAACCTTCAGAGTTTGAGTTAAAATGTAGATGTAACTGTTTAAAATGCCTCCTGGGTGTGTGTGATGTGACATGGCCACTTCAATGTTCATCATATGTTTAAATATGCACAGCTCAGAGTCAGAGTGTGAGATTAACTCAGTGTTTTCAGATAACTTAATGGCGCCAAAGTCTTGTCCGCCATTAATTGTACTTTTGCTAACAGGGAGGCTTTGTGACGTTTTATATTAAAACAGTTCAAATGTTTAAAACAGTCTGAATGATTTAAAACAGTTTAAATAATTTAAAACAGTTTAAATAATTTAAAACAGTTTAAATAGTTTGTCGTAACTCGTCGACGGAACCATCTTGTTTCTTTTCAATTTAAGAGAAACGCACATGCGCAGTACTGACCAGAAAGTGACGTATGCGTTGACGTTACAAGCTTTAGCCAATCAGTGAGCGGCTCTGCAGCAGAGGCGCATTGTTCAAAAACAAAACGGGTCAGACGATCCAGCAGAGACAGAACCAGCTCACACAGAACCAGGACGACGTTACCTCAAGGTGGACTCACCTGATACCGGTGTGACTGTGTCAACAGGTTCTGAATAAAACCGGAAAAACGAGACTTTGTTTTCGGTGATTTTGTCAGAAACGGTCAAACGGAAACAGCTGAGAGAGAGAAGGTGAGTTAAAAACTCAAACTAACAAACAAACATGGAGGTTTAATGTAAAGACACGTGTGAAGGATTTTAACGTCATTTATTCAGTTTAATAGTTTCAAACCGACTTTGTCATGTTTAAACGGCAGTTTACGTTAAATACGTCACGCGCTCAGCTCACGCGCTCCCCGCATGATGAAACGTTTTGATTCAGATTCAGTTCATTTGTGACGTTGAACTGAACTGACACACGTCAGCATGTTTGAGTTGAAACATGTTCAACAAACACTGTAAAACAAACAGATTTAAACAGTTTGAAGTTTTTAAAGTGTCAGTAAGTTCAAACATTTGTTAAACTGAACGTTAGCGCTCATAACTGACGTGTTCTGTCAGGTAGATCACCTGTACACTGTGACGTATTTTAAAAATACCACTAGCTGCGGGGGGCGTGGCCTCATGACACACCCACAGACCTCATGTTGTTCTGTCTCACAGGTAACAGGTGAACATGGCGCTGTCTCTGTCCCCGTGTCCGTATGATGACGACGAGGATCTCGCCGTCTTCGAGTCCACAGCAGCAGAACTCGGAGGCCCGGCCCGACCTCGGCTACCTGAGCTCTCTGTGATCTCACCGGGCCTGGACCGACCTGCGGTGATGGATGCGGTGAGTCAACGTGAGGACAGCGTCCCTTTGACCCACTTGGACCCGACTGACCCTCTAAAATTCATGATTTAAATTCTGATGTTTTCAGAACACGAAGCCCATCATGACGACCCAGAGGAGCCATGATGAAGGAAGCACAGACCGGGTCAAAGTGTTCTTACGAATCCGACCTCTGACGGAGGCTGAGCGGGGCCGAGGGGAGGAACAGGTACAACACAGGGTCCACATGAAACCCGGGTCCTGGTTCTAATTCTGGTCCCTGGACTTGATTGTGGTTCTGATTCTGGTTTCAGGGCTGCGTGGCGGTTCAGGATGAAGAGACTCTGCTGCTCAAAGCTCCCAAAGAGTCTCAGAACATGCGGAGTGCCGAGCGAGGGATCACCCAGAACATGCACAAGTTCAGCTTCTCAAAGGTCAGACACGGAACATGCGTGTAGAAAATACATGAACGTGTTTGTGCAGCACAGATTGATGACATGAACATATGAACAGACATGTTCTAATATTTGTAACCCTGATGACCCATCTGGTTCTGATAACTCAGATTTTCAAGCCAGAGACCACCCAGCAGCAGTTCTACGAGAACACGATGAAGAAGATGGTGAGCGACGTGCTGCAGGGAGAAAACCGCCTCATCTACACATATGGCGTGACCAATTCAGGAAAGACGTACACGGTTCAGGGTGAGTTCAGGAACACGGCTGGGTCTAAAGGCCCAGTTTGATCAACGAGTAACTCCAGAACTCTCCATCTTTGATCCGCAGGTTCTGGTCGAGAGGCGGGCCTGTTGCCCCGGGCTTTAGTGTCTCTGTTCAGGAAACTACAGGGCCGTCTGTACGGCGCCATGGACCTGAAGCCCGTCATGTACCAGGACGTGAGGCAGCTCGACGCCTGCGAGGTCCGAGTGGAGGAAATCCGCAGAAACTCTCTGCTCAAAGAGGTACAGAACCGCCTACTTCTTTGATGGCGTCGACATCTGCAGCACGGCGTCAGAAATGATCTTTAGTGAAGAAGTCGACTACGAGAATGGATCATTAATATTTAATAAACGAGTCTGGTCAAACATCAGATGGAGGAACATTCTGACTCAAAGATTTTCGTGTGAACTGTGTTCTGGTTCTGGCCTGCTCGCACAGGTCTGAGCTGACAGCTGTTTTTTGTTTCAGGATGAGAATTCTCGTCGAGGTGGGTCGACCACAGTCTGGGACAGCGGGATCGGAGGTCTGTCCTCTACGAGTAACATCGCCACGCAGCTGGAAGGTGAGGAGGACTTCCTGTTCCTGGAGGTCACACGAGTCATACATGATACATACGTGAAAGGGGCTCCATTCCATTTCTCTTTTGAAACCCACTGTGTTTTGGCTGACTCTGCAGAGACTGACAGCGTCTGTCTGGAGCCTGACAGCCTCTCACACAGCCGCGGCGATGACCTCGAGGACGGTGTCCACTTTTCCATCTGGGTGTCCTTTTACGAGATCTACAACGAGTTCCTGTATGATCTCCTGGACGCCTCGCCGTCACTGCAGCCCCGAAAACGAGCCACGCTGAGGCTGAGCGACGACAAGCAGGGCAACCCTTACGTCAAAGGTAACACACCTGCTCCTCACAGTCACCACACAGGAAGTGATGTCACTGACATACATTTGACAGAACGCGTTCACTTCCTGTGGTTTCATCAGACCTGACCTGGATCCAGGTCCGCAGTGCCGAGGAGGCCTGGAGGATCCTCCGGGCCGGGCGTCGAAACCAGAGCTTCGCCAGCACGCACCTGAACCAGAACTCCAGCCGCAGGTAAGAACCGGTCCAACCTCCAAACCTTTCTGAGTTCATGTTTTGACATGTCTAATCACACACATATGACCCACGCAGCCA
Organism: Sciaenops ocellatus; assembly: GCA_033000465.1. Taxonomy (NCBI): domain Eukaryota; kingdom Metazoa; phylum Chordata; class Actinopteri; family Sciaenidae; genus Sciaenops; species Sciaenops ocellatus. Next base: position 27,475,507 of record CP136870.1, on the reverse strand, counting down.
CAGCATCTTCTCCATCCGCGTCCTGCGTGTCCGCCCGCAGGCAGACTCTGCCCCCCTGGCCACGCACATCAGCGAGTAAGTTCACTTCCTGTTTCCTATTTGGGAAGACGTGTTCTTTTGTGTTCACGTGACTGAACTTGTGTCCTCAGGCTGACCGTGTGCGACCTGGCCGGATCTGAACGCTGCAAAGAGCAACGCAACGGAGAGAGGATGAAGGAGGCGAACAACATCAACACGTCACTGCTGACGCTTGGACGCTGCATCGCCGCACTGCGCCACAACCAGAACAAGTACGCCAACAAACGAGCACGTAGAAGCCGTGTAGACCTAAGAGGCCCGTGTAGAGTTCTATACAGGTCCCTCTTTAGACCGCTTTAATAAAATGTGTTTCCACGAGCTGTTTGACAAAGACCTGACGTGCCCCGGTGATTCTGCAGGTCACGTGCCCCTCAGGTGGTGCCCTTCAGGGACAGTAAACTGACCCGGGTCCTGCAGGGTTTCTTCTGTGGCCGAGGAACCTCCAGCATGGTGGTCAACATCAACCCGTGTGCATCCATCTACGACGAGACCCTCCAGGCTCTCAAGTTCTCCGCTATTGCTACTCAGGTAAGAAAACGAAGCTTTGCCGTGCCGACAGATTCAGATTTAGGTCTCATGTCGGAGAAATTAAATGTCCTGACGTGTTTCAGCTCGTCCACGGCCCGTCCACCAAGACCAGGGTGGCCTACATCCTGTCACTGCTCCGCGAGCCCACAGGAAGTGGCAACGACAGCTCGCTGATGGAAGACGACGAAGACGAGAGTGACACTGAAGACGGAGATATCACCATTTTGAACACGGAGGTAACATTGAGGATACTAAGGCGTTGTTTCAGACATGTATTAGACTTGTTTCAGGCGTCTGAAAGACGCCTGAAACAAGACGCCTGTTCTCCCTGAAGGCTCTGCTGCAGGCCATCGACGTCCTAAAGAGAGAAGTTCAGCGTCAGCGGGAGGAGAAGGAAGTTCTGGAGGCGAACGTGAGAGAAGAAGTCGTCTCTGAGATGATGGAGGTCATCACCGGGATGCAGGACGGCTTTAGGTATGTTTACATGTATGTGTTAACGTGTGTGTGTCTACATGTGAAGGTCTGTGGTGGTGTGTGTTATTCTGATTTGTGTTGTCGTCCTTCAGTGAGACGCTGGAGGCCGAGCGAGCGCTCCTTGAGGAGCGGTACGAAGATAAAATCAGCAACATTCAGAAACACTTGAAGAAGTTTTACAGTCAGGAGCTGAAGGTGAGGCGTGGATCAGAGCACCACCTCATCAAAGTCTTTGTTATGTTCTCTGTGATCATCTTCATCCCCTCTTTCAGGAGCGTGATCAGGAGATTGAAACTTTGGCCACCGCCCTTGAGAAGAGGAAGGAAGCTGAACCGGCGTCGGTTCCACATGGAGACGCTGATGGTCCTCGGCGTTCTCAGCGCCTCACTGCTCATACTGAACTCAGCCGACTGCGAGCCGAGCTGGATCAGTGTCAGGCCGAGCTGCTCGCCAAGACTCAAGGTGACCTGAAACGCTGCGTGGTTCTGTTGATGTCCGATTGTTGTTCTTGGTACTGACGGTGTTGTTCTGTGTTCTGCTCGCAGAGCTGACGAAGCTGAAGATCCAGCTGGAAGTCCCGGGTTCAACAGGGACACTCACCAACACTGCCGACCGCAAGCTGGAGGAAGGCCAGCGAAACCTGCGCCAGCTGCGTCTGGACCTGCAGAGACTCGGGTCGGACCTGCAGTCTGGTGAACGGGCCTGCTGTCGGAACACAGGCGGGGAGAGGCTGCGGCAGGCGTTATCTGCCGCTGATGAGACACTGGGCAAACAGGTACGACTACAGAATCAGGACGTTAACGGACCGCTTTCAGCCAGCAGAGGTGGTTTTCTTGCCAGGTTTGGCTCCTGGCATTCTGGGCTGAGTCAGTTCAGTTAGCTACACGGCTGACCGAGCTAACCACGGTTAGCGGTTCATTACTCAGTAATCCGTCCATCATAAAGTCTGTAAATAACCTCGAGGTGATGTCAGAAAAACACGTTACACTATAAATGTTTGATTCTTCCTCTAACAGTGTTCAACTAAATCTGTCTAACATCTGCATGATAAATGACTGATTTCTGCTTCACACTTCTCTCCTCACCTCCTCCATCACCTCCTCCTCTCCCCTCCTATTGACTCACCTCCTCTCAGGATCAGATCCTGGTGGAGCTGCAGAACGGTCTGACACTCGTGAAGGCTGACTTGAGGCGGAAAGCAGAGACCCTGTCCCAGGTCCAGACCCAGCTGCCCCCCTCAGGTTCTGGTGCCGTTACCATGCCGGGTTCCTGTAAGAGGAGGGGCTGCGGAGCTGCCGCCCCAAGCGATGCCGAGAACCGTCCTCCACAGAAACGTCAGTTTTTCCAGTCTCTGTTCCCGACGCGCACCCCAACACGGACATACAACACGCGTACTGTGGAGGCCAACGTGATGCCATACTCACGGATCCTGAGGTCACGTCAGCAGTCTCCACCCCGCAGCCCAGCCCTGACTCCCCGGTCAGCCCGCGGGAAGTACTGATCCGAGAGCCGGTTCTGATGACACCGAGTGTTTCTACATGCTGAGAGCTTTATAAATAGTAATATCAAATACTCACTAACTCAGTTACCACCGCAACGCTTTAACGTTTGAATACTGTTCACACGTTCACAAAAAACTGCTTTAAACACACACACTGCTGCTGTGTGTGCACGTGTGTGTTAACTCTTTTCACTTTGTCTTTTTTCACAATAAAATCTCAACTTTTTTCAGACTCGTTTTTATATCGAAGTGCTTCTTGAGCATTGTAACGTTATATTCACGTACTGCAGTGTGAATGAAGTGACAGTCTGTAGAAAGTTTGTTTATTTAAATCATTTACATATTTACACTTCATGACACTCCACACACTGACTGTGTTTACATGTGTGTATGAACATGTGTACAGCTGTGATGGAGGGTTAAGGTCATGGTGTGAATGAGATGAGGTTGAGTGGAGACACCCTCCTGACGGGTGTGTTGTTGTTGGAGAGCGGAGCAAACAGATCAGCTGATGGCGTCTCGATCTGATCCCGGACCTGCGAGATTTGCCTCAGCAGAGCTTTGCCCTCCTCACGGGCCTGCAGGGGGCGCCACAGAGACACAGGTCAGTTACTGTACTGATAAGTACTACAGGTTGTTGTTAGGCTTGAGGTAAACTCACATCGTTGTAGTCGCAGCAGCGTTGAGCGCAGAGTGATGCCTCGTCGTACAGTTTGTTCTTGAAGTAGTACTGACCCAGATACCTGAGCGCTGTGCTCACCTCAGCGTGCTCCAGCTGCTCCTGATCAACAGACCCAGAACGTTAACGAGGCTTTAAACGAGCACACGCATGCGTTTGTTTTGTTAAAATCAGGTTTTAAAAGTTAATGAGATGTCAAACATTCAGGCATAAAGGTGAACAAAACAAACGTACCCCACAGGAGAAAATGTCCTGGATGTAGAGCATGTAACACTGAGCTGCATCGTCAGACTCATTCAGCTGTTCATGGAGCCTGACGGACAAATCAGTCATTAATTATTCATTTAATGTGACAACATGAAGCTGAACTGAAGTTTAAACTCACTTCGCCAGTTTGAGTAACGCCATCTTCTCCACGTCTCCCACAGAATACGCCCTCCAGTAACACTACAACCAATCAGAGAGAGACAGAGACACACATGACCAATCAGAGAGAGAGACACAACCAATCAGAGAGACACACATGACCAATCAGAGAGAGGAATAGAGAGAGACACGACCAATCAGAGCGAGGCATCATCACTCTACCTTCTTTGCTTCGACCTGCTGTGAAAGTTTTTCATAGCTTTCACCGAGAGCAACCAACATACGAGAATCGTTGGGCCTGAAACATTAAACAAACGTAATTAAAACATTAAACTGTTGTTGTTGTGTACTGTGAGCTGCTGTGGATCAATAAAGTCTGTCTCATCTTAAAAACATCAGAACACGTTAAAACTAATCAAACAGAACGTTTGTTAAACGTTTGGATGACGTTACCTGAGCTGGTGAGCCTTGCGGTAGTAGTACAGACAGTAGAACGGCATCTTGAGGATCTCGTAGGTCTGACCCAGTCCGTACCAGGCCCGGTAATCTCTCTTGTTCACCTCGATGGCGTGTCTGATGGAGAAACAACATTGGTCTGAATGGTCACATGATCTGAGGACATCATGAAGTCCAGCCTGGTCTCACCTGTAGGCCTGGATGGCGGCGGACGTGTTCTTCATCTCCATGTACTCGTGGCCCATCAGCGTCCACGCTCCGAGGCAGCGAGGGTTCAGTTTGAGCGCTCGCTGGAAGTACAACGCAGCCTTCTCATGCTGAGAGCGCAAACTGTAGTAATTACCTGAGGACAACACACAATGACCAATCACAGGACAGCACCGAGATCAGCTGACACCATGCACAGCAACCAATCACAGACCAGAACAGAGATCAGCTGACACGCAGGAAGTTGTTGCACTGACCGATGACACAACACGTCTCCACTCTGTACTTGTCAATCTCCACCAGGTTGTGGGCCAAGTAGCTCAGCTCCGGCTTCATGCTCTGTGCAGAGATGAGGACCATCAGAACCAGAACCAGAACCTTCAGGTGTGTTATTGGGTCAGTGAACTCACTTTGACGTAGAGCAGGTTGGAGAAGGTGTCCATGTTGTCGATACGATACGGATCCTGATCCCTCAACTCATTAAAGAGAGCCAGAGCCTGGTCGATGTCTGAGAACACGCAGAGAACGTATGGCGAACGTATTAACAACGTATGGAGTACGTACGGAGAACGTATTACAACATATGGAGAACGTATGGAGAACGTATTAACAACATATGGAGAACACACTGAGAATGTATGGAGAACGTATTAACAACGTATGGAGAACATATTAACAACGTATGGAGAACGTATTAACAATGTATGGAGAACACACCGAGAACGTATGGAGAACATATTAACAACGTATGGCGAACGTATTAACAACGTATGGAGTACGTACGGAGAACGTATTACAACATATGGAGAACGTATGGAGAACGTATTAACAACATATGGAAAACACACAGAGAACGTATGGAGAACATATTAACAACATATGGAGAACACACTGAGAATGTATGGAGAACGTATTAACAACGTATGGAGAACATATTAACAACGTATGGAGAACGTATTAACAACGTATGGAGAACGTATTAACAACGTATGGAGTACGTACGGAGAACGTATTACAACATATGGAGAACGTATGGAGAACGTATTAACAACATATGGAAAACACACAGAGAACGTATGGAGAACATATTAACAACATATGGAGAACACACTGAGAATGTATGGAGAACGTATTAACAACGTATGGAGAACATATTAACAACGTATGGAGAACATATTAACAATGTATGGAGAACACACCGAGAACGTATGGAGAACGTATTAACATATGGAGAACACACCGAGAATGTATGGAGAACGTATTAACAACGTATGTAGAACGTATTAACAACATATGGAGAACACACAGAGAACATATGGAGAACGTATTAACAATGTATGGAGAACACACAGAGAACATATGGAGAATGTATTAACAACATATGGAAAACGTATTAACAATGTATGGAGAACACACCGAGAACGTATGGAGAACGTATTAACAACATATGGAGAACACACCGAGAACATATGGAGAATGTATTAACAACGTATGGAGAACGTATTAACAATGTATGGAGAACACACCGAGAACGTATGGAGAATGTATTAACAACATATGGAAAACGTATTAACAATGTATGGAGAACACACCGAGAACGTATGGAGAATGTATTAACAACATATGGAAAACGTATTAACAATGTATGGAGAACACACCGAGAACGTATGGAGAATGTATTAACAACATATGGAAAACGTATTAACAATGTATGGAGAACACACCGAGAACGTATGGAGAATGTATTAACAACATATGGAAAACGTATTAACAATGTATGGAGAACACACAGAGAACATATGGAGAATGTATTAACAACATATGGAAAACGTATTAACAATGTATGGAGAACACACCGAGAACATATGGAGAATGTATTAACAACGTATGGAGAACGTATTAACAATGTATGGAGAACACACCAAGAACGTATGGAGAACGTATTAACAACGTATGGAGAACACACCGAGAATGTATGGAGAACGTATTAACAACGTATGGAGAACATATTAATAACGTATGGAGAACGTATTAACAACGTATGGAGAACACACAGAGAACGTATTGACAACTTATGGAGTATGTATTAACATATGGAGAACACACAGAGAACGTATGGAGAACGTATTAACAACGTGTGGAGAACACACCGAGAATGTATGGAGAACGTATTAACAACGTATGGAGAACATATTAACAACGTACGGAGAACTTATTAACAACGTATGGCGAGAACACAGAGATCGTATGGAGAACGTATTAACAACGTATGGAGAACACACAGAGAGCGTATGGAGAACATATTAACAACGTATAGAGAACACACCGAGAACGTATGGAGAAAGTATTAACAACATAGGGAGAACGTATTAACAACGAAGGGAGACCGTATTAACAACGTATGGAGAATGAATTAACAACGTATAGAGAACACACAGAGAACATATAAAGAACATTTAGAGAACACACAGAGAACATTTAAAGAACATATAAAGAATATATAGAGAACACATTAACAAAATATAAAGAACATATAGAGAACATATTAACAACATATAAAGAACATATAGAGAACATATTAACAACATATAAAGAACATATGTACCTCTGATGTTGTGGTAGGCCACAGCGATCTGGGAGATGATATAGGTGCTCTTGGAGAAGCCCGCTTCGATCAGGTTCTGGTACTTCTGCAGAGCCTCTTTGATCATCTGCAGCTCGGTGTACATGTGAGCCATGAAGAAGTCTCTGATCCAACAGTCCGGCAGAGACAGAGACTTAAGCTGAGGAGGACAACAACACGCCATCATCACCTGATACTGAGTATGACTAAAGCAGAGCTGCATATATACACAACGTTATTACTTTATACAAACAGCAGCCAGACCGGACCCGAGCACAGCCTCTGAGACCAACAGGGAATAACGTGGCAGTACCGAGGTGATTTCTAGATTTTATGATGGAAACATTGATCAGTAGTGAAGTGCTAACTGTGGTTAGCTCGGTCAGCTGTGTAGCTAACTGAACTGACTCAGCCCGGGATGCCAGGAGCCAAACCCGGCAAGAAAACCACCTCGGTAGGCTGCTGTATTCACTGTTAGACTGGACACTGCTGGTTCAGAGGTTCTGTTGCTGTATTCACTGTTAGACTGGACACTGCTGGTTCAGAGGTTCTGTTGCTGTATTCACTGTTAGACTGGACACTGCTGGTTCAGAGGTTCTGTTGCTGTATTCACTGTTAGACTGGACACTGCTGGTTCAGAGGTTCTGTTGCTGTATTCACTGTTAGACTGGACACTGCTGGTTCAGAGGTTCTGTTACTGTATTCACTGTTAGACTGGACACTGCTGGTTCAGAGGTTCTGTTTGGTCTGGCCGCGTTCAGTGGGAGGTAGACGCTGATACTAGCTCATAGCGGTGGTGTGTGTGTGTGTTACCATCTCGATGTTGGTCACCAGGTTGCTGAGCTCCAGCCAGGCTCCCCAGTGAAGAGGCAGAGCGTGAATCGCCTCCACAAACACCTCCACCGCCTCCTTCAGCAGGTCCAGCTTCCTCAGGACCACACCGTACCTGTGCCAGCCCGCAAACACAGACAGGTCCGGATCAGTGTTCCGCTACATGATCTGAGGAACGTTGTGGTAACGTTGTGTTAATGTTAGAGGTAACGTTCTTACAAGTACAGCGTGAAGCCATCCAGCTCTCCTGCAATGTGTTTCTTACTGAGCTCCACCCTCAGCTCCCGCAGCGCTTCGTTACGGACCTGACCCTTCTCCAGAGGACCTAACAGAACCGGACCAGACACAACGAGCTTCACGTTAACAGAACCGGCCCAGACACAACGAGCTTCACGTTAACAGAACCACAGTCAGTTCTGTATAAAGGTCCAATCAGACGGCTCCTCACCGAGGCTGTCCACTGTCTCATCGTCCTTCTTCTTCTCGCCCGACTGAGGACAGAGAAGGAAACGTTACACTCACAGAGGAACATGGAGAATAATGAGGACATGAGGAGGTCCGATTGGACAGAACTGTACCAGATAACGAGAGTACATGTAGAGGAAGTACGCCTTCTGACTGCAGCAGCCCTTCAAGAAGTAAGCGGCCCGGTCGTACTCCTTCAGGTCAAAGTAAGACTTCGCCAGCGTGAGAGCGTCCAAGTCCTGAGCGTCCTCCTGCAGAGACAGACACACTGAGACCAGGTCCTGATCAGAGACCAGGTCCTGATCCAAGACAGAGACCAGGTCCTGATCCAAGACCAGGTCCTGATCCAAGACAGAGACCAGGTCCTGATCCAAGACCAGGTCCTGATCCGACACAGAGACCAGGTCCTGATCCAACACAGAGACCAGATTCTGACAGACTCAGTACAGACCTCAGTGAAATCAGGTGCTGGTGGGACTTCATCTTTAGGAAGCGGGTCGAGAGCAAATGCCAACTCAGAGGCCCTGAAACATAAACAGAGGACGTGACATCACAGGAAGTGTGTGCGACATCAAAGGAAGCATGAAAACAGCTTATGCTAACAGTTAGCTAACAGTTAGCTCAGGGGTTCCCAAACTTTTCAGCCCGCGACCCTCCGGCGGGTCCCGACCCCTACTTTGGGAACCAGTGAGTTAGCTGATGCTAACAGCCTGTACCACTGACAGAGCTAACATGCTAACAGAGCTAACATGCTAACAGATAGTTCACGTTGTTTTGGCGGTAACGGAGCGTAAATACAGACGGTTAACGGCTCGTTAGTGTCCGTTAATGTCCGTTAGTCTCACCACTTGGCGCTGTGTAGCAGTCCGCGCTCTTTGCACAGAGAGATGACGCAGATCAGCTGTTTCTTCAGCTGCACCAGCTCCCCGAAGTCACTGCACAGAGCCGCCATTTTCATATTTCACACAGAGACGCTCCTATTGGTGGAAGACATGGAGAGGAAGCCCCGCCCACACTTCCTCTTCTTTCCAAAATAAAAGAACAAAAAAACATTATTTTGAAAAACAGCATCTCTGTCACTATATATATCTATATATATCTATATATCTATATATCTATATATATAGAGAGATATAGATATATATATATATCTATAGATATAGATATATATATATAGATAGATATAGATATATATCTATATATAGATATAGATATGTGTGTGTGTGTGTGTAAGTTATTATGTGTCCACGTGTAAAAGCAGCAACAGTGTGATGAACCCATGATGAGAATCAGTGTAGCCTACTCTATATTTATCTCTTCCTGTCAGTCCGGAGCTTTCATGTAACAGAGTCAATTATACAACAGTAACATGTATTATTATAATTACACAAAATCTGTTTTAATAGTTCTAACCTGACATGTCCGGCCTCCTGAGTCAATATGTGGAACGTTTGAGACTGAGTTTCTGTACCCCGACGTTCACTTTCGTGGGTCCCTCCTATAAATGTGTCTCACGCTTTTGCCTCTCTCCTTTTTGCTGTTGTACTTGGGAGAGGAGCTCAAGTTGATAATGATTGACCGGAGGATTTTCTTGTTATTTACACCTTTTGTCAGGTATGTTTTCTGTGTTTTAATGTATTGAATGGCCCTTTTTGCTGTTGTACTTGGGAGAGAATAAACGGAGATCGCCTCCAAAGATATCCCGGTCTGGGCCTCTTCATCAAAACACAACGCAGACAACGCTAGAAACTAACCGGTTACATTCAGTTGGTCCGATAAATCTCCATGAGGCCTCAGATTAACCCAGGGTCGGTCCTGAGGGCCTCCCCAAAGAGCCTCGTTAAAATGACTGTAGGGAGGCATTCACTGTCCAGTCAAATCATCGGTTCTCTGTGAATATACTGGACTCTGTAAATACTGGGTTCTGGTCCTGGTTCTGGTCTCGGATGGACTTGTGTTAATGTGTTTGTATTGGACGGTGTTCAGATGCCGGCTGTGCCCGTCTATTTGCAGCAGCACAAAAACAGACTGAAATAATGTCTGTAAGGACGAGGTACTGACCCAGATCCAGAAGACCAGGACCAGCATGGACCCTGAACACACCCTGAACACTCCTTCATGAACTTCAGGTGTTGTATGAACTCTCTGAAGCAAAAAACAGACTCAGTCATCATCATCATCATCTTCATCATCGTGTCTCTGAAGGATTATTTTTAATTATGACACTGTTCCGGGCGGCCGTGGCTCAGTTCGCTGCTCAGAGATTTGTTGCCACGGCCGAGGTGCCCTTGAGCAAGGCTCCGTACCCCCCAACATCTGCTACCCGGGCACTTAATTGTAGCCCACGGCATCTGTCTCTGAGTGTGTGACCCTGTGCATGTGCATGTGTGTGTTTCCACAGGTGCCAAACTGGATGGGTTAAATGCGGAGTAGTAATTTCACGTGTTCAATGTGATTAATAAAGTCTTAACTTAACTTGACTTAATGTGAAAAAGTGATCAACCAGCAGGAGGCGCTCTCTGACCTGAAAACACACATCATCATGAGGATGAAGTGATGAAGATGAAATGATGAAGTGATGAAGATGAAGTGATGAAGTGAAGAAGATGAAGTGGTGAAGCTGAACTGATGAAGATGATTAGATTAGATTAGATTAGATTAGATTAGATTAGATTAGATTAGATTATACTTTATTTATCCCACAACGGGGAAATTCTCTTGTTACAGCAGCAGAAAGGGTGTAATATACAAGTACAATAGAGAATAAAAATAAAAATAGAAAAGGCAAAACAACAACAGACCAAAGTATCTTCAGCCTATACAGTAGATAAGAAACCAATAAACAAACAGACAAACAACAGACAAGTGTACAGATGTGCAAGAATGAGTACTAACGGTGAAAGTGGCAAGATATAAATAATAGTGCAGAGGTAAGTGGTATGATATAAATAACATTGCAAAGATAAGTGGCAAGATATAAATAATATTGCAAAGGTAGTGTCATGATATAATAATATTACAACTGTAAAGTAGCATGATAAAATAATATTGCACATGGTAAGTAGTCGGATGGAAATACAGATAAAATAAATATAAATATGAACTGATGAAGTGATTAAGATGAAGTGATGAAGATGAAGTGCTGAGGATGAACTGAAGTTCTGATGATCAACTTGTCAGAGAACCTGGCGTTACTCCAGCGTGTCCAACCCATCTTCATGTTTTTGTGTTTTTATGAAGAAGACCTCGACCAGAGGATCACTGAGGAGAGGATCACTGAGCAGAGTTCATCCTTTTATCATCACACATTCACTTCTTGTTTTCATCTCTTCTTCCTAAAACATCCTGAAGGTGTGATGAGTTGTGAGATGAGAACACTGACAGAGAAACATCAGAAAGAGCTCACATGACTCTCAGAATGCAGGGTTCCTCCTGGCTCCTCTTGGTTCCTCCTGGTTCCTCCTGGTTCCTCCTGGTTCCTCGTGGTTCCTCCTGGCTCCTCTTGGTTCCTCCTGGTTTCTTTGGTTTCCAAAAGTAGATTGGGATCCAGAGCTTTCAGCTATCAAGCTCCTCTCCTGTGGCAGCTCCCAGTTCTGGTTCTGGAGGCAGACACCCTCTCCACATTTAAGAGTTGTCTTAAGACTTTCCTTTTTCATAGAACTTATAGTTCATCCTGGCTCAGGTGATTCCTGGCTCAGGTGAGTCCTGAACCATCTCTTAGTCATGCTGCTATAGGACTGCACTTCCCATGATGCACTGGGCTCTTCTCATGTTACTAACTTAACTTCTTCCTCAGTTCTTCTGCTCTCTCGTCTCATCAGGTTCTCATAGATTCATCAGATCTCCATCACAAATTATAGTTTTCATTATTTTTATTGTTGCAGTTCATCTTTGTCTCTGTAAACTGATCTGGTCTCTGTAGATGTGGGTCCACCATGATCCACCAATGGTCCACTATGGTTCACCATGATTCACATTAATCCACCATGGTCCACACTGATCCACACTGATTCAGATTGATCCACCGTAGTCCACATTGATCCGGGTTCTGCTCAAGGTTTCTGCCTCTTAAAGGAAGTTTTTCTTTCGATTGTTGAGTCTGTAAATAATAATATGAACAGTTCGGTCTGACCTGCTCTGTGTGGACAGTCAGGAGAGAACTGAAGTTTGATTTGGAGATTTAGAAATAAAACCGTGAACATGTCCTCAGGATGAAGGCTGAGACAGATGTGTCCTGTCTGCATTGAGGAGGTCTGGAGGGTTGTGGATGGACCTTATGGGACAGGAGCTGGTGGTGCAGCAGAGACACAATAAATATCATGTTACATGCTAACCCCCCAACCCCTCCATTACACGACACTAAGAACATGGAACATGTGGAACACGTCTGTCAGCGAGGTGCTTTTACTGCAGCTTCCTGTCATGTGACACCGCCGGCTGAAGCAACATCATGTCTGACCTGAACACGCTTACACGTTTGCAGGACAGAACACGCATGATTATCAGAGATGTAACTCTGAACAGAACCTGGACAGAACACAGCAGAACACAACATAACACTGAGGTCGTTGACTCACTGATTCGTCTCTTAGTCCTTCAAACTGAAACCTGATGAACAAACAGATTTTCTGCTCAGCTGCTCGATGACTCATTTTAATATAATTAAATTAAATTAATTAAAGACAGATCTAATGAAGTGTTTGACAGCATGCTTCATAGAAGAAGAAGAAGAAGAAGAGTCTCCTTCTGTCATCTCGACTCTCACAAATAAACCTGATGACCTTTTCTGTATTCAGATTAACTGACAGAGTGAAAACTCATCAGCTGCAGATCTCTGATTTTATCCAAAATGTGACCTTTAAACAACATCTCGTCCTCTTCACCCTGTAACCAAACACCATGAATAACACACTGACGTGACCCTCTCCCCCAACAGAACCATCAGAACCATCAACCCATGGTGTTTTGGCTGCGTCCTGTTCAGATTCTGGATCAGACTGTGGAGGTTTTTATTTTTATTCTGATCTGATGAATGTTTAATTTTATGATTTTATTATTTCATTGATAAACAAGTTTCTTTGTTACAAAGTTGAATGTTAACATATCATCAAGTTCTGGAGGTTCTGGATGTGGATGTGGTCTCATCAGGACTCAGTTTTGTGGTTTTCAGTCACCTGCTGCCTTCATTGTTAGGGTCAGAGTCTGAGACCAGCTGGACTGAAGGTGTCAACACATCCCCTCCTGGTCTCTACGTCCCCCCTCCTGGACTCCACGTCCCCCCTCCTGGACTCCTGAACCTTCCTGAGGACTCACCCTCCTCCTCCAATTCATTTTGATCATAACAATCATTAAATGTTTTTTCATTCATCAGCTTCAGTTCAAACTTTCTTTAGTTTCTGTGAATTTAACGTGACGTCTGTTGGACTGAACTCATCCTTCACGTCTCTCCTCACCTTGTCTCAGAGTCTCTGGAAGATCAGACCTCCTCCTCCTCTGGTCTCAGGTCTGTTTGGACCTCCTCCCTTCAGTTCTGGTCTCAGGTCTGTTTAAAGCAGGACGGCGTCTCCCCTGATGAGCAACCTCAATTACAGAAACAGATTACGGGCCAGGATTAATGTTAATCTGTATAAACTGTGTCTTCATTCAGGTTCATTAACAAACAGATGACAGGTTCACTCCTTCTTCTTCTTCTCTCACAGACATCCATCATCATCATCATCTTCATCATCATCATCATCAACACGTCTTTACTTTAAACATTAAAGCAAACTACAGTCACAAAGTCACTTAATTAACCTGTACATTAATTAATCTAATGTTTGATGACTGTAGTGACATCAGTTGTTCATTTACATACAAATGACATCATCACAGTCAGATACAGAGTTATGATCAAATTCAAAAGTTAAGTTGACAAATATAAGGCCAAAACACACTACGTTACAACGTTACGTCACAACGCTACATCACAACGTCACAACGTCACAACACTACATCACAACATCACAACATCACAATGCCACAACGTCACAACGTCACAATGTCACAACGTCACAGCATCACAGCATCACAACATTACAACGTCACAATGTCATAATGTCAGAATGTTACAACTTCACAATGTCACAACGCTAAGTCACAACATTACGTCACAATGTCACATCACAACATCACAATGTCACAATGCCACAATGTCACAATGCTACATCACGTCACAACGTCACAATGTCACAATGCTATGTCACAACATCACGTCACAATGTCACAGTGTCACAACACTACATCACAACATTACAACGTCACAATATCAAATCACAACGTCACAATGTCACAATGCCACAATGTCACAATGTCATGTCACAACGTCACAACGTTACAACGTCACAGTGTCACAACACTATATCACAACTTTCTGTGAAGGTTCTCAGTCATCTTTCTTCAAAAAAGGTTAAGTCTGGGGCAACTGGACTGTTTTGAATCCGTGAAGACGTTTTGCCTCTCATCCAAGAAGCTTCTTCAGTTCTGACTGACTGGTGGGGAGTCTGTGTATTAAACTAGTAGATCCGCCCATTGTTCCACTTAGTTCGTTAGTGCTCATTGTTATGTAACGACTGTCGTCAGAGTCATTGATGGTCACCTGAGGTCTGGAGTGAACGACAGTCGTTCAGGTCACATGAGCTCAGGTGTGGCTGATGGTCGTTAGAGTCACATGAGGCTAAGTGTGAAGTGCTGTTCAGTCTCCTGGGGAGTGATGAAAGGACAGCATTGTAGGTGGGGGATAAGTGGTGCCTGAGGCCTCCTCCTCTGTTGAGTGAAGGTTTCTCTACTTTTACATAGATAGACTCCTTCATTCCTCTTTCGAACCACCTGTCTTCCCTGTCCAAGATGCAAACATCATTGTCATTAAAGGAGTGTCCCTTGCCTTTAAGATATAAGAACACTGCAGAGTCTAGTCCCGATGAGTTGGGCCTGCTGTGTTGAGCCATGCGCTTGTTGAGTGGTTGTTGGGTTTCCCCAATGTATGAGTCTGTGCACTCCTCACTGCACTGGACAGCGTACACCAGGTTGCTCTTCTTGGTGTGAGGAATAGGGTCTTTAAGGTGTAAGTTTCTGTCTAAGGGTGTTGCTGGGTCTGAAGAACACTGGGATCCTATGTTTGTTGAAGATCTTCCTAAGCTTTTCTGATACACCAGATTCATAGGGGATGACAATGTTGTTCCGTCTATCCTTCTTCTCTTCATCACCCACAGTCTTATCCTTCCTGGATCTTGTGGTTGCTTTCCCAAAGGTCCATTTAGGGTATCCACAGACTTTAAGTGCGTCTCTCAAATGCTGGTGTTCCTTTTCTTGAACTTGAGCATTTGTAGGTACGTTGTCAGCCCTGTGTTGTAAGGTTCACAAACTAGGTGATGACCCCTAGTTTGTGTTCTAGTGGGTGGTGAGAGTTGAAGAGTAGTCCACAACTCCATGGACTTTGTGAACAAGGTTCAAGGACTGAAACTGGACACAGATGAAACCATGGTGTCCTACGATGTGACCTCACTGTTCACATGCATCCCCACCACAGAGGCAGTGGAGACCGTGAAAGGCAGATTACTACAGGACACCACTCTACACACCGTTGTTATCAACATCCTCTCGTGTGAACTTGATGTTTCTGTCCACCGAGTTGATGTGTTCTGTGAAGGCTTGGATCTCTTGAGACCTGATCTTGACCCATGTGTCGTCCACATATCTGAACCAGTGGCTGGGTGTAGCACCTCTGAATGAGTTCAGGACCCTGTTCTCCACGTCTTCCATGTAGAGGTTAGCCACAATAGGGGATACTGGAGAGCCCATGGCACAGCCGTGTTTCTGTCTGTAGAATCCCCCGTTGTATTGAAAGTAGGTGGTGTTGAGACAGAGGTCCAACAAGCCATCAAACCTGGTCTGGGTTAAGGTTGGTCCGGGTGTGTAGAGTGGTGTCCTGTAGTAATCTGCCTTTCACAAGTGCTCAAGCTCAAGAAAAGGAACAACAGCATTTGAGAGATGCACTTAAAGTCTGTGGATACCCTAAATGGACCTTTGGGAAAGCAACCACAAAATCCAGGAAGGATCAGACTGTGGGTGATGAAGAGAAGAAGGATAGACGGAACAACATTGTCATCCCCTATGTGTCTGGTGTATCAGAAAAGCTTAGGAGGATCTTCAACAAACATAGGATCCCAGTGTTCTTCAGACCCAGCAACACCCTTAGACAGAAACTGGTACACCTTAAAGACCCTATTCCTCACACCAAGAAGAGCAACCTGGTGTACGCTGTCCAGTGCAGTGAGGAGTGCACAGACTCATACATTGGGGAAACCCAACAACCACTCAACAAGCGCATGGCTCAACACAGGAGTGCCAACTCATTGGGACTAGACTCTGTAGTGTCCTTACATCTTAAAGGCAAGGGACACTCCTTTAATGACAATGATGTTCGCATCTTGGACAGGGAAGACAGGTGGTTCGAAAGAGGAATGAAGGAGGCAGTCCAGTTGCCCCAGACTTAACCTTTTTTGAAAAACTATATCACAACATTATGTCACAATGTCACAATGTCACAACGTCACATCACAACGCTATGTCACAACATTACAACATCACAACGTTACAATGTTACAACGTCACAATGTCACAACGTCACAATGTCACAACGTTACAAGTTACAATGTCACAATGTCACGTCACAACGCTATGTCACAACATTACAACATCACAATGTCACAATGTGACAATGTTACAACGTCACAACGCTACGTCACAACATTACAACGTCACAATGTTACAATGTCACGTCACAATGTCACAACGTCACAACACTACATCAAAACATTACATCACAATGGCACAATGTTACAACGTCACAATGTCACAACGCTACATCACAACATTACAACATCACAATGTCACAACATCACAATATCACAACGTCTGATCATCTGTTTGTTTTTGTCAGTTGTGTTTTTATGATGGAGGAGTTGGTGTTGGAGTTAACAAACATCTCTGACAGAGAAAGGAGGATTTACAGCTTTAAAGCCCTTGGCTGCATCTTCACCTCTCTGATCTCTTTTATCCGACAGCACTTTGCGGTAAGCGTATTCTGTCACCTCCGGTTATCGGCGTTACTGCCACGGTGCTCTCTGCTCTGCTCACCTAAACAGATTTTCATATATTTCTCACATCAGCGATTATCTACACTATCCTTAGACTTGTTCTGCTTGTGCACGAACAGGTCTCTTAACTTTAGTAACACATCAAAGCCGATTTACCAGTCTCTGCTAACCTCACTAACTAGCCTAGCTATAGCAATGGCTTCTCTCTCCTCTCTCCTCTCCTGCTCTCTCCTGCCCTGTGTGCCACATGTTTAGCTACTCCTCGTCCTCCTTTAGTGATAACGGTACTTGTAATAAATGTAGTTTATTTGTTGCTTTGGAGGCGAGGCTCAGTGAGTTAGAGGCACGGTACCGCACCACCGAACAGTCAGTAGCTGCTATAGTTAGCAAGTCCCCTGTAGCTGGTGCGGTACCACCGAAGGTAGCTTCAGCTAGCCGTCCCCTGGCAGCCCCCGAGCAGCCGGGAGGCTGGGTGACTGTTCGAAGGAGGCATAGCCCCAAACTGAAGCCCACGGTACACCACCAACCGCTCCACGTTTCTAACAAGTTTTCCCCGCTCAGCGACACACCCGCTGAGAGGCCAACTCTGGTCATTGGCAGCTCCATTTTACGAAACGTGAAGTTAGCGACACCAGGGGCCATAGTTAAATGCATCCCGGGGGCCAGAGCGGGCGACATCGAGTCAAATTTAAAACTGCTGGCTAAAGATAAACGTAGATACAGTAAGATTGTTATTCACGTCGGCGGTAATGACACCCGGTTACGCCAATCGGAGGTCACTAAAATTAATGTTTCATCGGTGTGTGCATACGCCAAAACGATGTCGGACTCCATAGTTTTCTCTGGACCCCTACCCAATGTGACCAGTGATGACATGTTTAGCCGCATGTCGTCATTTCACCGCTGGCTGTCGAGGTGGTGTCCAGCAAACGATGTGGGCTTCATAGATAATTGGACACCTTTCTGGGGAAAACCTGGTCTGATTAGGAGAGACGGCATCCATCCCACTTTGGATGGAGCACCTCTCATATCTAGAAACATGGCCAAGTTTATTAGTCGACTAAAACCGTGACAACCCAGAGTTGCGACCAGGAAGCAGAGTCGCAGTCTTACACGCTTCTCTGCGCCTCCATTAGAGCAGCTGCCCACCCAATCCTTTAGTATAGAGACTGTGTCTGTTCCCCGTCCACCTACATTATTTAAAGATAAAATAAACAGAAGAGGCGTTCATCATAAAAACTTAATAAAAATTAAATTAGCACCTCCAACAGTCCAAAATAAGATAATTAAATGTGGACTCTTGAATATCAGGTCCTTGTCCTCTAAAGCTGTTTTAGTTAATGAATTAATATCTGATTATGATATTGATTTATTTTGTCTTACTGAAACCTGGCTGCGGGAGGATGAATATGTTAGCTTAAATGAATCCACTCCTCCCAGTCATTGTAATATCCATATTCCTCGAAGTACCGGTCGAGGTGGTGGAGTTGGGGCCATATTTGACTCAAGTCTATTAATAAATCCTAAACCTAAACTAAATTATAATTCATTTGAAAGTCTTGTTCTTAGCCTTACTCACCCAACCTGGAAAACATTACAGCCAACTCTATTTGTCATAGTATATCGTGCTCCTGGTCCTTACTCAGAATTTTTATCTGAATTTGCAGAATTTGCATCAGGCTTGATCCTTAAAACAGATAAAGTAATTATTGTAGGTGATTTTAATATTCATGTGGACAACCACAATGATAGTCTTAGTGCTGCGTTTATCTCTTTGTTAGATTCAATTGGCTTCTGTCAGAGTGTAAATAAACCGACTCATTGTCTGAACCACACTCTTGATCTTGTTCTCTCATATGGCATTGAAATTGACCATCTAATAGTCTTTCCACAGAATCCTCTTCTATCTGACCATTTTTTAATAACCTTTGAGTTCATATTACTGGACTATAAGCCTTTTGGCAAAAACTCCTACAGCAGATGTTTATCTGACAGTGCTGTAGCCAAATTTAAGGAAGTGATTCCTTCAGTATTGAATTCAATGCCATGTCTCAATGTAGCAGAGGACTTGTCTGCTTCCTTTAGCCCCTCACAAATAGATCGTTTGTTGATAGTACTACAGACTCATTACGGACAACTCTTGACTCTATTGCACCTCTGAAAAAGAAGATAATTAAACAAAGGAGGTTAGCACCATGGTATAGCCAGCAGACTCGCAAATTAAAGCAAGAGGCACGAAAATCTGAACGCAAATGGCGTGCCACTAAACTGGAAGACTTTCGTTTAATCTGGTAAGATAATCTTAAAACATACAGGAAGGCTCTCCGTAGTGCCAGACCAGTCTAGTACTCTTCACTAATCGAGGAAAATAAGAATAACCCCAGGTTTCTGTTCAGCACTGTAGCCAGGCTAACAGAGAGCCACGGCTCAATTGAGCCATCTATTCCTTTAGGTCTAAGTAGTAATGACTTCATGAGCTTCTTTAATGATAAAATTATAACTATTAGAGACAAAATTCATCACCTCTTGCCCTCAACAGGCACTGATCTGCCTTCTTACACAGCAAGTTTGGAAACAGCTGTAAAACCTGATATATATTTAGACTGTTTTTCTCCCATCGACCTTCATCAAATTACTTCAGTAATTTCTTCATCTAAGCCGTCAACCTGTCTCTTAGACCCCATCCCAACCAGGCTGCTCAAGGACGTTTTACCTCTAGTTAGCCCTTCTTTATTGGATATGATTAATCTGTCTCTATTATCAGGATATGTACCACAGTCTTTTAAAGTAGCTGTAATTAAACCTCTTCTTAAAAAGCCCACTCTAGATCCAGAGGTTTTAGCCAATTACAGACCGATATCAAACCTTCCCTTTCTCTCTAAGATACTTGAGAAAGCTGTAGCCAATCAGCTGTGTGACTTTCTCCATGAGAACAGTTTATTTGAGGGTTTTCAGTCAGGATTTAGAGTGCATCATAGCACAGAGACCGCACTAGTCAAAGTTACAAATGACCTCCTAATGGCATCAGACAAAGGACTCATCTCTGTACTTGTCCTGTTAGATCTTAGTGCCGCATTTGACACCATTGACCATCAAATTCTTTTACAGAGACTGGAACATCAAACTGGCATCAAAGGAACCGCCCTAAGCTGGTTTAAATCGTATTTTTTAGATCGATCTCAGTTTGTTCATGTCAATGATGAATCCTCCATGCATACCAAAGTTTGTCATGGAGTTCCACAAGGTTCTGTGCTAGGACCACTTCTATTAAGTTTATATATGCTTCCTCTAGG
Organism: Sciaenops ocellatus; assembly: GCA_033000465.1. Taxonomy (NCBI): domain Eukaryota; kingdom Metazoa; phylum Chordata; class Actinopteri; family Sciaenidae; genus Sciaenops; species Sciaenops ocellatus. Next base: position 27,454,869 of record CP136870.1, on the reverse strand, counting down.
GAACATTATTAGGAATCACTCCATTAATTTTCATTGTTATGCTGATGACACCCAATTATATTTATCGATCAAGCCTGATGAAACCAATCAGTTAACTAAACTCCAAGCATGCCTTAAGGATATAAAAAGTTGGATGACCTACAATTTTCTGATGTTAAATTCAGACAAAACTTAAGTTCTTGTAATTGGACCCAAGAACCTCAGAAACTCTCTTTCTAGAGACTTAGTTACTTTAGATGGGATCACCCTGGCCTCCAGCTCCACCGTAAAGAATCTTGGAGTTGTTTTTGATCAGGATTTGTCCTTTAATGTCCACATAAAACAAATTTCGAGGACTGCTTTCTTCCACTTACGTAACATCGCCAAAATCAGACGCATCGTATCTCAAGCGGATGCAGAAAAACTAGTCCATACATTTGTTACTTCTAGGCTGGACTATTGTAACTCTTTGTTATCAGGCTGCTCCAATAAGTCTCTTAGGGCTTTGCAGCTAATTCAGAATGCTGCTGCACGTGTTCTGACAGGAACCAAGATCAGAGATCACATCTCTCCCATTTTGGCTTCTTTGCATTGGCTACCTGTTAAATCTAGAATAGAATTTAAAATTCTTCTCCTTACATACAAAGCTCTTCATGGTCAGGCACCATCATATCTAAAAGAGCTCATAGTACCTTACTACCCCTCTAGAACGCTGTGCTCTCAGAATGCTGGGTTCCTTGTGGTTCCTATAGTTTCCAAAAGTAGACTGGGAGCCAGAGCTTTCAGCTACCAAGCTCCTCTTCTGTGGAACAAACTACCATTTTGGGTTCTGGAGGCAGACACGGTCAACACTTTTAAGAGTAGACTTAAGACTTTCCTTTTTGATAGAGCTTATAGTTAGGGCTGGCTCAGGTCATCCCTTAGTTATGCTGCTATAGGACTAGACTGCCGGGGGACTCCCTCTCCCTCCTTTCTCTCTCTCTCTCTCTCTCTCAGGGTTATGCCTAGTCAGGCACGGTATTGGTTGAAGATGTAGTCACATCTCCCTTTACTGAAAACTCTACTCAAATCTCTCTCTCTCTCTCTCTCTCTCTCTCTCTCTCTCTCTCTCACCATCACCATCTGTAAACATACATGTCTCATTAATGCATGTTAATGCATGTTACTAACTAAACTTCTTCCCCGGAGTTTCTGTGCTCTCTCGTCCAGCAGGTTCTCATGGATCGTGGCTGCTGCTGTTGTCCTGCACGACGTCCACTACTTATATTATTACTGTCATTATTGTTACCATATCTCTGTGTACTCTGTATACTGCAATCATTTTATCATTCATTGTAATCGTACAATATGTCTCTGTTGATTTGTTCTGTACATGTGACATCTATTGCACGTCTGTCTGTCCTGGGAGAGGGATCCCTCCTCTGTGGCTCTTCCTGAGGTTTCTTCCACCTTTTTTCCCTGTTAAAAGGGTTTTTTGTGGGCAAGTTTTTCCTCACTCGAACCGAGGGTCTAAGGACAGAGGGTCTAAGGACAGAGGGTCTGAGGACAGAGGGTGTCACTCCCTGTACAGATTGTAAAGCGCTCTGAGGCAAATGTGTTTTGTGAATTTGGGCTATACAAATAAAATTTGATTTGATTTGATTTGATTTGATTTGATATCCGTTCATCCCCATAATGCTCCTCTGTCCTGTAGTGTATTTTCCTATAAGCTTTCTATAGTATTTCATTGATCTCTCCTGAGATTATGGTTGAACATGAAATGTATATTTGTAAGAACTTCAGTAACCTCTCTCCCTAAATGAAGAATAAACATTCTATAGTATTTACGATCTCTCTTGGGAGGACAGGGTGAAGGTCTGAGGAACTGTAGACCTTTCTCTCTCTGAGATATAGGGTTTGTGAGACGACCTTTGACCATCTCTCTCTTGGCAAAGAAACAGATGTGGTAAAGTAAACTATGGAAGACAATGACGGAAGTTGGTTCCTTAAAAGGACAGGTTTTCAGAATGTTTATTCATGTTTTCCTGAAGGTATAAGACCTAGTCCGGGAGAAGAGGGGAGGTCAGGAGAACAATTTGGGAACAATTTGGACAACAATGTAGAATTCAGCATGAAGATTTGGAAGGGACCCGATCAGGGGATGCATCCCAAACTCACTTGTTTCTTTGAATAAAGTCCTAATTATTTAAGTCAAGATGAGTTGCGGCTCTTTTCTTTTCACGTATCCACAGACCGACTTCGGCAGCCATGGAAAAGATACGACAGTCCTTCCATCCATTCATCCATTAATCCGTTCATCCCCCATAATTCTCCTCTGTCCATTCATCCATTCATCCATTAATCCTTTCATCCACCATAATTCTCCTTTCTCAGACGTTTCTCTGTGTTCTTCCTCTGCACACATAAATCCATTAGGTTACATAATGTAGCCGCAGAGCAGACGTCTGTCTTTATGTTTGAAGAGATGAAGTGCTTTTGTGTAAACCTTGACCCGACCCGACTGAAGGCTTTTAAAGTCTGACCGCCGGTCCTGAGGACTAAAACCAGTCAGGGATCAGCTGACAATCTGAGACTGACGACCTGAGACTGAAGACCTGAGACTGCTGACCTGAGACCACTTTAACACATTCAACTCTAAAATCACAAACTACAAATGTTTTCCCTTGTGTTAGGACTTATTTATTTTATTCAACAAATTATTTTTTAATAAATGTCACTTAAACAAAGAGCACACTGATATTCATCACAGAACTCCACCCTCCCCCGTCCTCTTGGTTCTTTTCTCCATCTGTTGCTTCATGTCTCTCACCGTGAGCTCTCACCTCCCTCCACCTCCCTCCATCTCCCTCCATCCCTCTTTCTTCTCATCAGAGGATCTGAATATTTCTTTTTCACATTAGTGAGAAAATACTTTTTGTATTTTTTTTTTGTTCGTCTTTTTGTTTGTAAATTTAATAATTTCTGTCTCTGGTCCACATGTCGTCTCAATAAAGTTTAAACAGCAGGAGAAATCGTTCAAGACTTCCTGCTACATGTACAAGCTGCAGTCAGAGCTGAGGCATGATGGGATATCTGAGGACAGGTGCAACTAAACCACAAGGCCTTCTGGGAAAAGAAATGAGGTCAGAGATTGTGAGGACAAGAAGGAACCAGCTGGATGAGCTGCCGAGGAGGAGGATGGTCTACGTCTGTATGAAGGACTCTAACTTTAGCTCATGAATTCACCTTCAGATTTCTGATTTAAACTTTTTAAACTAAAACAAACGTCTGAATAATAAAAATAGTCATTTTTATTGTAACAGGTTATTGATCAGTGATCTGTTTGTTTGTCTCATCACACTGGTTCAATCATGTTCACATCTTTTCCTCCTCATCCAGTCAGCTTGAAGTATTTTCTTTGATAAATGTCAGAACAAATTATCATCAGAGACTCACATGGAAAAAAATCATCATCATCATCATCATCATTATCATCATCTTCATCATCATCAACTTCAATCTTCATCATCATCTTCATCATCATCAACTTCAATCTTCATCATCATCATCATAATCAACTTCAATCATCATCATCATCATCAACTTCAATCTTCATCATCATCAACAACTTCAATCTTCATCATCATCATCATCCTCATCATCATCATCAACTTCAATCTTCATCATCATCATCATTATCTTTATTCGGGTACGTTCAGGTGAGTCTGAAGGTCACTAAATGTCACTGCACTTTCAGTTTCTTTAAAGATTATTTGATAATGTGTAATCATTTATAATCTGTAATAATCTCTGATCATGTTTCAGGTTTGATTTCTTCACATCAGATGAAATCTCTGATTTTCTTCTTTCAGACAGTTTAAAAACTTTAAAACACTGAAAATCATCAACAAACAACCAGATTCATGATGAAGTCTAACCAATTATTAATAATTATAATTATCAGTAATTAAAGTTTAAATGAAGCTCGATTGATCAGTTTGACAATGAAATCACCTGAAAATCATCAGAAGACATCTTAACAGACAAACCAGAACATCATTGTTAATTTCTTTATGTAATAAACTTTGTTTTTATTTAATAAACTTTTTTTTTTTTTTTTTTTTAATTTAGATTTTTTTTTTTTTTTTTGGCCTTTTTCAAGCTTTTTGTTTTATTTTTGACAGAGACAGCTGAAGAGTGACAGGAATGTGGGGAGAGAGAGAGATGGGAAACGACATGCAGCAAAGGGCTGCAGGTCGAATTCGAACTCTCGGCCGCTGCTGAGCCTTCGTACATGGGGCGGCTGCTCTACCAACTGAGCTAATCAACACCCTATTTAATAAACTTTTTATTAAACGTTTTTAATTACTAATTATTATGAAAAATTATTATTATTATTTTATGTCCAGGCAAGAATATTTTTTTTTCAAATGTACTGAACATCAGGAAGTCACTTCAAAGAAGAAAACATTCAAACATTTCATCTCTTCTGTAGTCTTTTATTCTTTTAACAAACAATGAAAACATGCTTATTACACGCTCCAGTCACAATCATTTCACTTCTTTAAAAAAATCATTTCTGAAAAAAATCTGAAACTTGAAAAAACATGTTTTATTTTTTACATTTTTACAAAAATCCTGAAAGCATGAAGTCACTTTAAGGCCGCAGAGACACTTTATCATGTTTCTGGGTCTGGGTCTGGTTCTTGTTCTGGTTCAGGTTCAGACTTTATTTCTCATAATCCTGCCGTCACACTTCAGAGCCTCGTTCATGTTTTTTCAGACTCTGAACAGGAAGAGAAGCTGCATGATGTCACTTTGGCCTCGAGGTGAGCAACAGTGATGACAGGTCTGCCAACGTTCAGACAACCTTACAACAACGTTACAACATGAATCCATTAAAGTTTAAAACTCAGTCAATAAAACATCACGAGGAGGTGAAGACATGGAGGTGATGGAGCACACCATCGATGAGTTCTTTGGAAAGATGGTGAGATGACATGACCCCATCAGTCTGATTATTACATCATCATGACATCACAATAAGTTTCTAAAATCAAACAAATGTGTCACAGGTGACGACTCAGACCTGATACCTCCAGATCCTTCAGAAAAGTAACGGTGCTAACTGGAACCAACAATGGTTCTTTAGAGTTCTTTAGAGTTCTTAAGTGTGATGCCACAGAGGAACCATGTTAAGTTCCACAAAGGACCTTTTATCAAAAGTTCTTTAAAGAACCTTTAAACATGGTTCCTTAGTTTAAATGAATTTAAAGTTGTTTAAATGAAACAGTTCTTCATTGATGAACCCATTTTTAACGGTTCTTGTTCTCATCTCAGATGGACTGTACACGGCTGCTGGTCACGTTAACTCTGGAAGAAATTAATCTCACAATGGAAACACAGTTTTCATTGTGAGATCTGTGATGGTTTGAAAGTCTTAATAACGATGAGATGCAGAAGGTCCAGAAGGTTCAAAACATCGAGAAGGTTCAGAAGAAGTTCATGAGTGTTGCCAGCAGCAGGATCGGTATTACGGGAACTGCCTGGCTTGCCGCTCCACGTTTACTCCCTCTGGCTCTCGATTCAGCGCTCAGGTCTTTGTCCGAGTATGGTGGGATGATGATGAAACCCTCGCTGTCGTCCTCGTCCTCAACCTCGTCCTCCTCGCTGTCCTCCATCTGTAAAACAGGAGAAACGATAGACAGACGACGAGGAAGTTCACGATGTAAACATTTAAAAAACACGTCACAGCCTCGCGTCTCTGACGTGTTGACAGACGTCAGATGAAACTTAAAATCTGACTTCACACATGTTGAATATTAATTCAAAAATAACTTTGAGTCATTCTTTTATTTTAAAAGGATCACATGCAGCTGAGGTGAGACAGGAAGTAAAGAGCACTCACACTGCTGAATTCTGGGAAAGTGTTGGCGCTGGCATGGACCCACTCGTGGTCAATTCGTGGGGTGGGCTGAGACGCCAGTACAGGTGTGTTTTCCACAGGAGGGGGGGCGGAGACTCCCACAGAGCTGATGGCATTACCTAAAACAGAACCAGCAGGGTCCGGTACATCAGGGTCACATGGTCCACATGGTCCACGTGGTTCACGTGATTCACATGGTCCACATGGTGCACATGGTTCACATGGTTCACGTGGTCCACATAGTTCACTTGGTCCACATGGTCTACATGGTTCACCTGGTTCACCTGGTCCACGTGGTCCACATGTTCCACATGGTCCACATGGTTTACGTGGTTCACATGGTCCACGTGGTTCACAAATCATCTATCTGATTTTTTTTCTCCATTTGGGAGTTGACGACAGTTGACGGCACTTTGCGGTAAGCGTATTCTGTCACTTCCGGTTATCGGTGTTACTGGCACGGTGCTCTCTGCTCACCTAAACAGATTTTCGTATATTTCTCACATCAGCGATTATCTACACTATCCTCAGACTTGTTCTGCTTGTGCACAAACAGGTCTCTTAACTTTAGTAACACATCAAATCCGATAGTTTTTCCAGTCTCTGCTAACCTCACTAACTAGCCTAGCTATAGCAATGGCTTCTCTCTCCTCTCCTCCTCTCTCCTGCCCTGTGTGCCACATGTTTAGCTACTCCTCGTCCTCCTTTAGTGATAACAGTACTTGTAATAAATGTAGTTTATTTGTTGCTTTGGAGGCAAGGCTCAGTGAGTTAGAGGCACGGTACCGCACCACCGAACAGTCAGTAGCTGCTATAGTTAGCAAGTCCCCTGTAGCCGGTGCAGTACCACCGAAGGTAGCTTCAGCTAGCCGTCCCCCGGCAGCCCGAGAGCAGCCGGGTGGCTGGGTGACTGTTCGAAGGAGGCATAGCCCCAAACTGAAGCCCACGGTGCACCAGCAACCGCTCCACGTTTCTAACAAGTTTTCCCCGCTCAGCGACACACCCGCTGAGAGGCCAACTCTGGTCATTGGCAGCTCCATTTTACGAAACATGAAGTTAGCGACACCAGGGGCCATAGTTAAACGCATCCCGGGGGCCAGAGCGGGCGACATCGAATCAAATTTAAAACTGCTGGCTAAGGATAAACGTAGATACAGTAAGATTGTTATTCACGTCGGCGGTAATGACACCCGGTTACGCCAATCGGAGGTCACTAAAATTAATGTTTCATCGGTGTGTGCATACGCCAAAACGATGTCAGACTCCATAGTTTTCTCTGGACCCCTACCCAATGTGACCAGTGATGACATGTTTAGCCGCATGTCGTCATTTCACCACTGGCTGTCGAGGTGGTGTCCAGCAAACGATGTGGGCTTCAGAGATAATTGGACACCTTTCTGGGGAAAACCTGGTCTGATTAGGAGAGACGGCATCCATCCCACTTTGGATGGAGCAGCTCTCATATCTAGAAACATGGCCAAGTTTATTAGTCGACCAAAACCGTGACAACCCAGAGTTGAGACCAGGAAGCAGAGCTGCAGTCTTACACGCTTCTCTGCGCCTCCATTAGAGCGGCTGCCCACCCAATCCTTTAGTATAGAGGCTGTGTCTGTTCCCCGTCCACCTACATTATTTAAAGATAAAATAAACAGAAGAGGAGTTCATCATAAAAACTTAATAAAAATTAAATTAGCACCTCCAACAGTCCAAAATAAGATAATTAAATGTGGACTCTTGAATATCAGGTCCTTGTCCTCTAAAGCTGTTTTAGTCAATGAATTAATATCTGATTATGATATTGATTTATTTTGTCTTACTGAAACCTGGCTACGGGAGGATGAATATATTAGCTTAAATAAATCCACTCCTCCCAGTCATTATAATATCCATATTCCTTGAAGTACCAGTCGAGGTGGTGGAGTTGGGGCCATATTTGACTCAAGTCTATTAATAAATCCTAAACCTAAACTAAATTATAATTCATTTGAAAGTCTTGTTCTTAGCCTTACTCACCCAACCTGGAAAACATTACAGCCAACTCTATTTGTCATAGTATATCGTGCTCCTGGTCCTTACTCAGAATTTTTATCTGAATTTGCAGAATTTGCATCAGGCTTGATCCTTAAAACAGATAAAGTAATTATTGTAGGTGATTTTAATATTCATGTGGACAACCACAATGATAGTCTTAGTGCTGCGTTTATCTCTTTGTTAGATTCAATTGGCTTCTGTCAGAGTGTAAATAAACCGACTCATTGTCTGAACCACACTCTCGATCTTGTTCTCTCATATGGCTTTGAAATTGACCATCTAATAGTCTTTCCACAGAATCCTCTTCTATCTGACCATTTTTTAATAACCTTTGAGTTCATATTACTGGACTATAAGCCTTTTGGCAGAAACTCCTACAGCAGATGTTTATCTGATAGTGCTGTAGCCAAATTTAAGGAAGTGATTCCTTCAGTATTGAATTCAATGCCATGTCTCAATGTAGCAGAGGACTTGTCTGCTTCCTTTAGCCCCTCACAAATAGAACGTCTTGTTGATAGTACTACAGACTCATTACGGACAACTCTTGACTCTATTGCACCTCTGAAAAAGAAGATAATTGAACAAAGGAGGTTAGCACCATGGTATAGCCAGCAGACTCGCAACTTAAAGCAAGAGGCACGAAAATCTGAACGCAAATGGCGTGCCACTAAACTGGAAGACTTTCGTTTAATCTGGCAAGATAATCTTAAAACATACAGGAAGGCTCTCCGTGTTGCCAGAGCAGTCTATTACTCCTCACTAATCGAGGAAAATAAGAACAACCCCAGGTTTCTGTTCAGCACTGTAGCCAGGCTAACAGAGAGCAACAGCTCAATTGAGCCATCTATTCCTTTAGGTCTAAGTAGTAATGACTTCATGAGCTTCTTTAATGATAAAATTATAACTATTAGAGACAAAATTCATCACCTCTTGCCCTCAACAGGCACTGATCTGCCTTCTTACACAGCAAGTTTGGAAACAGCTGTAAAACCTGATATATATTTAGACTGTTTTTCTCCCATCGACCTTCATCAAATTACTTCAGTAATTTCTTCATCTAAGCCGTCAACCTGTCTCTTAGATCCCATCCCAACCAGGCTGCTCAAGGACGTTTTACCTCTAGTTAGCCCTTCTTTATTGGATATGATTAATCTGTCTCTATTATCAGGATATGTACCACAGTCTTTTAAAGTTGCTGTAATTAAACCTCTTCTTAAAAAGCCCACTCTAGATCCAGAGGTTTTAGCCAATTACAGACCGATATCAAACCTTCCCTTTCTCTCTAAGATACTTGAGGAAGCTGTAGCCAATCAGCTGTGTGACTTTCTCCATGAGAATAGTTTATTTGAGGATTTTCAGTCAGGATTTAGAGTGCATCATAGCACAGAGACCGCACTAGTCAAAGTTACAAATGACCTCCTAATGGCATCAGACAAAGGACTCATCTCTGTACTTGTCCTGTTAGATCTTAGTGCCGCATTTGACACCATTGACCATCAAATTCTTTTACAGAGACTGGAACATCAAATTGGCATCAAAGGAACCGCCCTAAGCTGGTTTAAATCATATTTTTTAGATCAATCTCAGTTTGTTCATGTCAATGATGAATCCTCCATGCATACCAAGTTTGTCATGGAGTTCCACAAGGTTCTGTGCTAGGACCACTTCTATTAAGTTTATATATGCTTCCTCTAGGGAACATTATCAGGAATCACTCCATTAATTTTCATTGTTATGCTGATGACACCCAATTATATTTATTGATCAAGCCTGATGAAACCAATCAGTTAACTAAACTCCAAGCATGCCTTAAGGATATAAAAAGTTGGATGACCTACAATTTTCTGATGTTAAATTCAGACAAAACTGAAGTTCTTGTAATTGGACCCAAGAACCTCAGAAATTCTCTTTCTAGAGACTTAGTTACTTTAGACGAGATCACCTTGGCCTCCAGCTCCACCGTAAAGAATCTTGGAGTTGTTTTTGATCAGGATTTGTCCTTTAATGTCCACATAAAACAAATTTCGAGGACTGCTTTTTTCCACTTACGTAACATCGCCAAAATCAGACTCATCGTATCTCAAGCGGATGCAGAAAAACTAGTCCATGCATTTGTTACTTCTAGGCTGGACTATTGTAACTCTTTGTTATCAGGCTGCTCCAGTAAGTCTCTGAGGACTTTGCAGCTAGTTCAGAATGCTGCTGCACGTGTTCTGACAGGAACCAAGATCAGAGATCACATCTCTCCCATTTTGGCTTCTTTGCATTGGCTACCTGTTAAATCTAGAATAGAATTTAAAATTCTTCTCCTTACATACAAAGCTCTTCATGGTCAGGCACCATCATATCTAAAAGAGCTCATAGTACCTTACTACCCCTCTAGAGCGCTGCGCTCTCAGAATGCTGGGTTCCTTGTGGTTCCTATAGTTTCCAAAAGTAGACTGGGAGCCAGAGCTTTCAGCTACCAAGCTCCTCTTCTGTGGAACAAACTACCATTTTGGGTTCTGGAGGCAGACACGGTCAACACTTTTAAGAGTAGACTTAAGACTTTCCTTTTTGATAGAGCTTATAGTTAGGGCTGGCTCAGGTCATCCCTTAGTTATGTTGCTATAGGACTAGACTGCCAGGGGACTCCCTCTCTCTCTCTTTCTCTCGCTCTCTCTCCATCACCATCACCATCTGTAAACATACATGTCTCATTAATGCATGTTAATGCATGTTACTAACTAAACTTCTTCCCCGGAGTTTCTGTGCTCTCTCGTCCAGCAGGTTTTTCATTTGATGGTTCACGTGGTCCACATGGTCCACATGGTTCACATGGTTCACTCCAATTCAGTTAAATTCAATTCAATTTATATAGCGCCATATCATAACAAAAGTTATCTCATGACACTTTTCATGCAGAGCAGGTCTAGACCGTACTCTTTATAATATCATTTACAGAGACCAACAATTCCACCATGAGCAAGCACTTGGCGACTGCGGCGAGGAAAAACTTCCTTTTAACAGGCAGAAACCTCGAGCAGACCCAAGCTCATTGGTAGACGGTCATCCACCACGACCGGTTGAGTCAAAGATAGAGAGGGGCAGATAGAGAGAGAGGGGGGGGATAGACAGATAAATAGAGAGAGATAGAGAGACACAGATGCACAGCAGCAGCAAAACATTAACTAACTATAAACTGTAATGGAGATATGGTAACAATAATGACAGTAATAATATAAGTAGTGGACGTCATGCAGGACCACAGCAGCAGCCACGATCCATGAAAACCTGCTAGACGAGAGAACACAGAAACTCCAGGGAAGAAGTTTAGTTAGTAACATGCATTAACGTGCATTAATGAGACATGTATGTTTACAGAGGGTGGTGATGGAGAGAGAGGGAGAGAGAGAGAGAGAGAGAGAGAGAGAAAGAAAGAGAGAGTTTGAGTAAAGTTTTCAGTAAAGGGAGATGTGACTCCATCTTCAACCAATACCGTGCCTGACTCGGCATAACCCTGAAAGAGAGAGACAGAGAGAAAGAGAGGGGAGGGAGGGGGAGTCCCCCGGCAGTCTAGTCCTATAGCCGCATAACTAAGGGATGACCTGAGCTAGCCCTAACTATAAGCTCTATCAAAAGGATGTATGTGGGGGTCACGTGATGACGGCCTATGAGACGGTCGGTTTTGCGGGAGCTCCGCCAACACCCTTCATATATTTTGCATTCTCTCTTAAACCACGTTATCTTTTTATAATGCCAGTGCAGTAGTATGACTCTCGAACAATTCTGGACAAAACAACACCAAACAATGCCAAGGGGAAAGAGTAAGTCGTGACAGCCAACTGAGACAGCTTGAGGCCGCTAACGAGCCACAAGCTAATCGAATACTAGCCTTGGAAAGAAAAGTCGAATCCCGCCACGACCATATAGACGAACTGGAAAACAGAGGGTGGCGGAAAAATATCCGCATCTTCAACCTGCCCAAGAATATGGAGGGGAGAAATGCTTTGGACTTCTTTGAACACTGGCTACCGAATTTTCTCGGAATGGATGCTAAAGGGGGCCGAGTTAAGCTAGAACGGGCTCACCGCTCTCTAATGCCCAAGCCCGGGTCTGCCCAGCGACCGCGCCCGGTCATCATCCGGTTCCATGCGTTCCCGGACAAGCAGAGAGTGATGGCAGCAGTACGGCGGAAAACAGCAGACGGGGATATTACTCTGGAGGGAAGGAAAATATCCTTCTGCTGCAGTACTTCTCAAACGGAAAGAGTTTAATGAAGCCAAACAACGTCTCAGACAAATTGGTGCTGATTACTCCATGCTTTTCCCTGCAAAGCTACAAGTGTCACTGAATGGCACCAAGAAAACCTTCCTCTCCCCGACAGAGGCTCTGACCTTTGCAACCAGTGCGGCAAGTCAGGAATGACAGATTTTCCAACCATATGAGAGCTAAGTTTGGACACTCGGCCATGTATACTGGTGACTATACCCTGTTATGGTACATCTTACATTCATGTGAATGATTACTCGTTATCATAATATGTATTAAGGTGTCCCCCTTGCCTAATTATACACCAGTATTCATTTAGGGGAAGTCCAGCTGTAGATGACGATTCACATTTAAAGGCTTATAAGTTGAAAACTTTTGTTTATCATGTAATAATTGGGTGTTGCTGCGAGCCCCGGCCAACTGGGTTATGTCACTTGCTTTGTTTTTTTTCTGTTTACATGGTGTGAGAAACACATTTGGCCCTAGTGGAGGTGCCTTAGAAAACAGCAATCCCCCCGCAACCTGGGGAAGGACCCCCATTATCCATTTCTTTTCTTTCAACCCCCTTTTTTTTTTTCTTTTTTTTTTTTAAACATGCATAATTTCTTACCGTTATGGTTTTATATGTTCTGTTTCTTTGTTACTTGTAGTTCATGCTCAGTACTGGTCTCCCACATTTAGTGTATCATGTCGACATATTTCAGTAAACTGCCTAAATTATATTTGCCAATAGAGTGATGCCACCTTATAGGTTAAAACTCTGTTCATGGAATATAAGGGGTTTAAGGGGTAATGTGAAGCGAAGAAAGGTTTACTCTTTGTTGAAGAGGGAGGGGGTAGATGTGGCTCTATTACAGGAGTCCCACTTGGAGGACAATGAGCATCTCAAACTTAAAGCTGGGTTGGCCAGGTGTACTCTTCCTCTTTTACCACCAGTAGCAGAGGGGTTGTTATATTGATACACAAGAATCTACCTTTCCAATTAAAAAAGTGTATAAAAGACAAGTACGGAAGATTTGTGATTATAAATGGTGTCTTAAAAGGCAAAGAAATTACTATTATGAATCTTTATTGCCCACCACCTCAATAGGCAATATTGTGGTTAGTGATCATGCAATTCTGCTCCTTAAATTGTCTCTAGACATAGAATCTGCAAAAAGTAAATGCTGGAGATGTGCGTCTCCTGAAAGATGACAAATTCATCTCTTATCTGAAAAGTGAATTTAAGATATTCTTGTCTATTAATTCACAATCTACTAGCAACCCATCCTTACTGTGGGAAACTGCCAAAGAATACATCAGGAGTTTAATTATAGGCTATTCAGCCTCGAAAAAGAAAAAACAATTCGAACAGCAACTAAAACTCGAAAAAGAACTGGCAGATATTAAAAGTGCACTTTGCTTATCATCAGACTCAGGTAGGATGGAATCCTTTTTAGGGAGATTAACCCTCCCAACCATCTCTGATGCCCAAAAACGTGAATTAAATGCTCCCATCTCCAGGGAGGAGGCCTTGTTAGCACTTAAAGGCCTGCAGTCAGGTAGGGCACCAGGGCCTGATGGCCTGAGCAGTGAACTCTATTGAGAATTTTTAAGATGTGCTTATAGACCCCTTCTTAGAAATGTTGGAACATTCTTTCATCACTGGTAGCCTCCCCCATTCACTAAGAGAAGCCGATATCACCTTAATTTTAAAAAAAAGGAAAGTCCCCTGAGGACTGCGCAGGATACAGGCCTATTGCTCTTTTGAATCAGGACATTAAAATACTATCCAAAATATTGGCATTACAAGTCTCGAGAAAGTTCTACCTTTTCTCATCAGAGAGGATCAGACAGGCTTTATTAAAGGTAGAAAATCTAGTTACAATGTTAGGAGGCTTCTGCATATTATCAATATTTGTCAGACACAGGAAATTGATAGCATGGTCATTTCATTGGATGCAGAAAAGGCATTCAACCATGTCGAATGGTCATACCTGTTTAATGTCTTACATCAATTTAATCTGGGAGACAATTTTATTAGATGGGTCAAATTATTATATAAAAATCCCATGGCCGCAGTCATCACCAACGGCTATAGATCTGACAACTTCCCACTTCATCGCTCAACACGTCGGGGCTGCCCTCTTAGCCCTGCTCTTTTTGCCCTTGCAATAGAGGCTCTATTGCAAGGGCAAAAAGAGCTGAGGCTGAGGCCATAAGGCAAGACTCTGAAATAACTGGCATAAAAGTGGGTGGGATCCAACATAAAATTTCTCTTTACGTGGACGACGTATTGCTTAATGTGCTGGAGCCTGAAACTTCTGTTTCACGTCTTGTTGATGTAATCACTTTGTTTGGATGTTTTTCGGGTTACAAAATCAATTTCTCAAAATCTTTAGCTATGCCAATGGAAAGCCTTAGGGATAGAATTGACACACTACCCTCATTCCCATTTAAATTAAGTTTTATAACTAGGTTCAGGAACAAGGTCCACGCCTTTGATTCATCCCATTTCCGTTTCACATGTACTTAAACACGCCTCATCTGTTCACTCCTTCTTCGATGCCATTTTCACATGAACCCCGACAGTGCAGACTCCCGAAGTCTCCGCGCTCTCCCGACTCCCTCTGCCGCCAAGCAGACACCATGGTCGCTTTTAGCCGTTCATATCCCCGGACGCTCGCGGCCATCTCCGTAGGATGGCTCCAACATCGCCGGGCCTTCACCACCAAGCAGCTCGACGGGAAGCGGCCAGTGGGATGCCGCCGACTCCGACCCGTTCGAGGTCCGGGCGCTCTGGCAACCGGCAAAACACAACAACACATCCCCTTCCACCGCACTGATGACAAAACAAAACTTTTCCAAGTTCTTACGGACCATCAACACAACTCAGCTGAGTTCCACACAGAGCTCCACCAGCACTTCCGGGTCACCATCGCAACGCCGATGATGTCGTGCCGCATCCTACAGCCAGTGGCCGGCCCCCTCCCCCAGCCCTGGCAAAGGGCCAGGTCGTATCAAACCCCACACCTGCCATTAGCGCGCCACACTTCCCCCAAGCTTCTCTAACGGCACACGCACCCCACCATCTCAGCATCCATCCCTCTTCTCTCAAATTCTAGCTTTCGTATTTTGATCATCCACAGCAACCTCAGCTCCTCCAGCCCCCATTCAGGCCACAGCAATCATCCGGACAGCACCCTTGACGACGACCAACAGTGGCACGTTCAGCCAAGACATAACCCCCCCCATTGCATGCATTCCCACCCTCCCTCTACCCCTTCATCCCACACCTTCACTTCCCACAGTAACTCACCACTTTTCTCCACAGCTCCCCCTACAGCCAGTACCAGCAGTGCTTGGCCCACCCATCCTTCCTACTTCTTCAACAGCAACCTCAGCTCTCTCAGGCCACGGCCGTCTTCTGGTCAGTACCCTCGACAGCGACCAACAGTGGCTCATCCAGCCAAGTCATACAGTTTCCTCCCGTCTTCCTTTCCTCCCCATCACCATAACCTAACTCATGCTTGCCAGCATTTGTCTTCCCACAGTAACTCACCACTTTTCTCCACAGCTCCCCCTACAGCCAGTACCAGCAGCGATCAACAGCGGCATGTTCAGCCAAGAAACAGGTCCCCCTCATCTTCTGGCAGGCCGGACACGGCCACAGGCCACCAGTCGACGTTCACCACTTTAGGGTCAAATGGTCCAAGAAAACCACCACACCCCACTCCGACAATAGCGAGCAGAAGAAACCAATAAAGGACAGCCCCACTGCCTCGACATCATGCAGCCCACGACGGCTCACCCTGGTTCCAGCACAGCACCAATTCATCATTCGAGCATCACACATCCGGAAATCCTCCAGAAACCCAAAACACTTTGCTCCAGCCTCCAATCCCCTTCTGACTCCAGTCTCAAGGTCTCCCTTGAGGCCAAATCACGGAAACGTCTCCCTCATCCCCTCATCCTCTCATCCACTCATCCCTCATCCCCTCATCCTCCGACCTTCATCCCTCGACCCCTCATCCCCCCTACCCTTCATCCCCCTCATCCCCCCTACCCTTCATCCCCCTCATCCCCCCTTCCCTTCATCCTCCGACCCCTCTACCCTTATACCTTCATCCCCTCTACCCTCATACTTTCATCCCCTCTACCCTCAT
This sequence comes from Sciaenops ocellatus, assembly GCA_033000465.1. Classification (NCBI taxonomy): domain Eukaryota; kingdom Metazoa; phylum Chordata; class Actinopteri; family Sciaenidae; genus Sciaenops; species Sciaenops ocellatus. Next base: position 27,438,558 of record CP136870.1, on the reverse strand, counting down.
CCTTCCTATCCCTCCTCCCTTCTCGTCGATTTTAACGTATGATTAACGTATGTCGCATGCATCCCCACCCTCCCTCTATCCCCTCTACCCTCATACCTTCATCCCCTCTACCCTCATACCTTCATTCCCTCATCCCTTCATCCCTCAACCCCTCAACCCTCCTCCTCCTCCCCCCACAGCACATCACCCGTGCTTCCTATCCCTCCTCCCTTCTCATCGATTCTAACTTATGATTAAAGTATGTCGCATGCATCCCCACCCTCCCTCCACTCGAATTACCCTCGGGAGCCGCAAAGCATCTATCTATCAATCTATCTTCTTCCCTCCTAAAGCCCCCTCCACAGCTCCGGCGGCCACCTCAACAACAGGAGGTCCTACAGTAACTGAACGGCCACACGACTTCGCTGTCCCACTCCTCTACATTTACGAAACGCATCCAGTATTCTCCCCCCACAGCACATCACCTGTGCTTCCTATCCCTCCTCCCTTCTCGTCGATTCTAACGTATAATTAACGCATGTCGCATGCATCCCCATCCTCCCTCCATCCCCTCATCCCCTCTACCCTCATACCTTCATCTCCTCTACCCTCATACCTTCACCTAACGTACATTTAATGCACGTTTGCATGCTGCTACCGGACTCTCGAATTACCCTCGGGATCCGCAAAGCATCTATCTATCAATCTATCTTCTTCCCTCCTACAGCCCCCTCCACAGCTCCGGCGGCCACCTCAATGACAGGCAGTCCTACAGTAACTTAATGGCCACACGACTTCGCTCTCCCGCTCCTCTACATTTATGAAACGCATCCAGTATCCTCCCCCCACAGCACATCACCTGTGCTTCCTATCCCGCCTCCCTTCTCGTCGATTCTAACGTATGATTAACGCATGTCGCATGCATCCCCGGTCCTAACTGACCTAACTAACTCTACATTTACGAAACATATCCAATCATCATAGTAGCTATCCTTTTTGGGGCCAAATGGTCCAAGTTCCCATTCACGGTCTTCAACCGACCCCCAGTCGGAAGCCCTCGTCTCCGCATTAGAAACAATCCAACCACAGTGGAAACGTGCACGCAATGCTCTCCATCTGAAGTTCTCTTTTGGGGCTCTAAGACATAGAGCTACAGAGAGATGGTTCCCCCACTCAGAGTCTCAACTCCAGGGTTCCATCCAGCCTTCACAATACCGGTCAACCTCCATCCACCACGACCCTGTTCCTTCCTCCCTCCTACCTATGTCCCTGCATCCCCTCATCCCCTCATCCCTTCATACCCTCGACACCTCCGGCCCTCAGCGCCTCAACACCTACGGCCCTCTGCGCCTCTCATCTCCGACCCTCCATGCCTCCGACCCTCCATACCGTCGACCCTTCATCCCTCTGTACTGTCGACCCTTCATCCCTTCTTCTCTCCTATAAGTCATCATCCCGGCGCACCCTTTCCATCACTTGCAATAAACCCATCTAAACTTGAATCTATTGGTGTGGTCCTTGTTAGTGAAATGGTCCATAACAGGTTTTGTCTACCTGGGCATTCACATCACACCTTTGTTTCATGAAATGTTTAAGGCTAATTTTAACCCCCTCCTAGACTCCATAAAGAAGGACCTGGACAGATGGGCTCCACTCCCCTTGTCATTGCTTGGTAGAGTTTCTATCATTAAAATGAATATTTTGCCAAGATTATTATACCCCCTACAGATGATCCCACTACTTCTGTCAGGCAAGGTACTGAAGCTGCTTAATGGCTGGCTTAGTGACTTCTTTTGGAACAAGAGAAAGCCCAGGCTAAAAGTAGCAAAACTACAACTTCCTAGTTCGAAGGGTGGTCTACATCTTCCCAACATCAAATGGTATCAGCTGGCATCCCATTTAAGATTTATAGCAGAATGGGTCAAGGAGGATCCTACTTCTGATTTGCTGAGTTTAGAAAAGTCACAGACCTCAGGCTCCCTGTTAGGCCTCTTGGCCTTCAAGGACTTAAAGTCAGCCAGGAGCCATTGTAAAAACAATCCTATAATCTATAATACTCTAAAAGCATGGTTTCTTACACAAAAGCTTGAAGGGAGGTCTGGACTAAATCTCCATTGATTCCAATTCAGGGAAATCCTAACTTCTTACTAGGCATGGTGGATGGTGGGTATAGCACTTGGACATCTCGAGGGATAAAGTGGATGCGTGATTCATTTCAGGGTGCATCCATGCTATCATTTGCACAACTTCGAGAAAAGTATAATCTCCCCAGGCATGACTTTTTCAAATACCTGCAGATTCGAGACTTCACGTGGTTCACGTGGTCCACATGGTCCACATGGTTCACGTGGTTTACGTGGTCCACGTGGTCCACATGGTCCACATGGTCCACTTGGTCCACGTGGTTCATGTGGTCCACGTGGTTCACATGGTCTACATGGTCCACATTTTACTGGATCATATGTTATGAAGAAAATGTTTTCTCTGATGTTTTACTCACGCAGACACGTATTGCTGTTGAACATGTTAAGAACACGCTGACAGCTCTGCCATTCGTTCCCACTGCCTTCACATGAACACCACTGGGACACGTCTGTGCTGCTGTTACTGACATAGTTTGGAGTCATGATGGTGCCTGAAACAGAAACATGAAACTTTTTAATATACTGAAAATGTTTTTCCATCAGCAGGTTTTTATTTTATTCAAGTCAGTTTCCTTCATGTTGATAATAACAGAAACATAAAATGACTTTTCCTAAAATATCGTGGAGGCAGATTAAATCGTGCTGCAGTGAAACATAATTTTTTACATTAACATGACTGAATCTTCACAGCGTCTCTGAACACGTTGAGTTTTTGATTTGGACAAACACAGCAGACGATCATTTCTAATAACGAGTTCATCGAGCTCTCTGTTTGTTTCATTTCCTCGTCTCACCGATGAGTCCGGCATACGCCTTCAGACACGTCGCTCTGCCTTCCCGGATACAGCCGGAGGCCGACACAGGGGACGGCTGGCAGTTCTGCTGGAAATCAGCGAGTCTGGACCTGAATCCCAAAGAACCACAAAGAACCACAGAAGAAGAAACAGATTTTAGATGTCAGCGCAGAGAAACAGAAACAGAGCGTGTGTGTTTGTAGTGTTTTATTAAATAATCAGATGTAAACTCATGAAATCAAAAACCTTATTTATGTTTCATCATCCTCTGTTTGACCTCAGGTAACTTCATGATTCAAACTGAAGTCACGTGTTTGATATGTTCACGTGTGTCTTTGGTGTCGAGGATGGCAATCATGTTCTCATCTTCTCTCAGAGGTTTGTTATCGATTATTGATCGATCGTCATCGTCTGTTAAAAAGCGTCTGACACCTGACGTCACATGAAGCTTCAACACTTCATGAACAACACAAAAGTTAACTGACGACAAGATGAGACGAGATGACTGACAGTATCTGGTAACATGTCAACTTCTGGAACATGCTAACATTTTGTATTTGCATTTTCCAGAGACTGTTCTTTCTCTTTGTTAATTGACTCTTGGCATGTTCTTAGCATGGTGTGTTCTCAGCATGGCATGTTCTTAGCATGGTGTATTCTTAGCATGGTGTGTTCTTAGCATGGCATGTTCTTAGCATGGCGTGTTCTGAGCATGGCGTGTTCTTAGCATGGCGTATTCTGACTGGCGTGTTCTTAGCATGGTGTGTTCTTACCGGCACAGCTCGTCTCTGGAGCAGTAATTCTGCAGGCTGAGGCAGTTTGGTTTGTGCACCCTGACAGCCCCCCGTGCGTTCTCCTCATAGGAGCACGATGGGACGATGGTCTTGCGGCGGCGCTCCCCACACAGAGTGTCTGAGCACGTGCAGAACAGCAGAGCAAAGCTGTACTCCTCAGGGACGCGCTCCAGGAAGCGGCGAAGGGCTTTGTGGCATTTCTGGCGGTTGCAGCCGTTGTCAGAGACGGCAGCACGCTTGGTGCAGGCCACAACGTATTCAGAGCGCAGGGCGCCACATTTCTCGTACAGGCCGCAGTCCTGGGCCGCCTTCAGACACTGGTTCTGACCGTCCATGGACAGAGAGGAAGCTGACGGCATCAGGAAGATGACAGTGTCACAAACAGGAAGTAAAAACATGTTTCAGTGAGGTGGGTATTAAACTCTGAGCCGTACCTGCCATGATGGAGGCCATGCGTGACATCTCGATGTTCCTCACCAGGCTGAGCTGCAGTTCTTCGTACGGAGAGACGTCGTACTCGTCGTACGCTGAAACAACAGTGAACGTTTGGTCACATGGTTCACGCATGCGCCAACAGAGAGCGGCACTCGAACATACCTGCAAACCTGACCGTCCAGTACACCCTGAGGCAGTGCTCCTCCCGCCGAGAGCCACGCTGACACTTGCAGACCTGAAGGGGGCGGTAACGCTGCAGCGAGTTCTGAGCCTCCAGGCACTCGAGGCGGGCATCTGGACCGAGAGGCGCCACGGCCTCCTCACCTGCACAGTACTCCAGCAGGCGATACGGTGCCATGCAGGACTGCTCCTGGACACAGGACTGCTCCGCCACCAGACAGTCCAAGGATGCAGAGACTGGAGCGCCATCTGCAGGAGAGGTTCAGACTGTCAGCACCTCGGCCCAGTTCTGGACCGGTACCAGACTTTCAGTAAAACAGGCTGTAATTAAGAGCTGAGTGGACTCTGTAGACCTCCACAGTTTCTGTCTGTAACAACCCTCAGTGATGAGTCTGATGACTTCATCATCTCTTCAGGGAGTTTGTGAACTTCACCTTTGTCTCCATCTGTCTCCATCTGTCTCCGTCTGTCTCCGTCTGTCTCAGTTTGTCTCCGTCTGTCTCCATCTGTCTCCATCTGTCTCCGTCTGTCTCAGTTTGTCTCCGTCTGTCTCCATCTGTCTCAGTCTGTCTCCGTCTGTCTCAGTTTGTCTCCGTCTGTCTCCATCTGTCTCAGTCTGTCTCCGTCTGTCTCCGTCTGTCTCCGTCCTCGTCCATCAGTGTCCACCCTGTCCATCCTGTCTAAAGTCAGTGTGCTGTGAGGATGTGGACGGCGAGTGTTGAACTCCATTTTGTCTCCGTAGCTGAAGGGGAGGGACCAGCGGCATTGAGAAAATGGCAGCTGAGGAAGCAGGTGGAGCTGCAGAGGTCGAGGTACTGCACCAGAGAGTACACAGAGTACTACATAGCATGACATATGAACACATGAACATACAAACATGAACATGTGAACATATGAACACACAAACATATGAACACATGAACATATGAACATATGAACACATGAACACACAAACATATGAACACACAAACATATGAACACATGAACATATGAACACACAAACACATGAACATATGAACACATGAACACACAAACACATGAACACATGAACATATAAACACACAAACACACAAACATGAACACATGAACACACAAACATATGAACACATGAACATATGAACACACAAACACATGAACACAAACACATGAACATATGGACACATGAACATATGAACATATGAACATATGAACACATGAACACACAAACACATGAACATATGAACACATGAACACATGAACACATGAACATATGAACATATGGACACATGAACATATGAACATATGAACATATGAACACATGAACACACAAACACATGAACACATGAACACACAAACATATGAAAACACAAACACATGAACACACAAACACATGATCATATGAACACATGAACACATGAACATATGGATACATGAACATATGAACACACATATGAACACATTAATATGACGTGATGAATTCACCTTGTGATAAGACATTGAGCAGCAGTCCAAAGATCATCATCCTGTTCACTGACATCAGAACTGAGACTCACACCTTCATCTGAACCTGTTAGTCCTCTGACTCCTCTGAGTCTTTTGGTGCTGATCCGGTTCGGTCTGATCCGGTTCGGATGGTTTTACAGCTCAAAGTTGGTCAAAGTTGGTTCAGTTCAAATTCAAGTTCAGGTGGTTTTGGTTCGTTTTCTTCTCTGGCTCAGTTCGATTCGGTTGGTCTCCGTGCTCAAACTTTGTTGTGATCAGCTGACCCTCAGTCCGCCAGTCGGTCCGGACTTGTCTGTCTCCGCTGATCCACTTTTCATCTGTGGTCCGGACTCTGCTGCACGGCGCGCTGTGATTGGTCAGTGACGACATGAATATGTAATGAGGACAGCTGCTCCGTGACGGACAGCGCGGGAAAAGAGCTTTAATTCATTTTTGACTGATTATAGATTAGACTGTGACGTCACTGATTCACGTCATTAAAATATTGATTTAAAAAATGAACTCATGGAGTAACTGTCTGTCTGTCTGTTTGTCTGTTTGTCTGTGTGTCTGTCTGTCTGTCTGTGTGTATGTGTGTTAACCTGCCTGTCTGTTAACCTGTCTGTCAGTGTTGAGGTGAGACAGTGCAGCAGCGCCCCCCTGTGGTTCCTCTGGTCTAATGTTCATTCATGTGTCTGTTGGTCTGAGCAGGTCACTACTTCTTCTTCAGTCGTAGTTTGTTTGCAGTAATTCAGACCATGGAGGTGTGAACGTCTAACCAACGTCTAGTACTCATTGTGTATTTGTACTGTGTGTATTTGTACTCACTGTGTTCAGTTTGTTTTTGGCGCCTCCTTCTGTCACTTTTTTGGATTTCTTTAAGTGAAGGACTACAAACATGGAGGATAGGTCTTCTGTGTAAATAAAGTTGCTTGTCAGATGTTTGTATTTCTGACAGTTGATCATGTGACTAAAGGTTTGACGAGGTCAGACTGAACATGTCACACCGTGTTCATTCCAACATGTATGAAGAGATGACACAAACCTTCAATTACCATGGAGACAAACCAGTTCTGACGTTAACGTGATGACACGGTTTTATTAAATCAGTTTGTTCATTTCATATTTGAGATTTTATTTATTTATTTTTATTTATATATATATACACATATATAAATAAAATGTTTAAGTTCTTTAATGTTCTGCAGGTCACAACATGTTTAATATAAATCACTTTAATAGAAACTTTATCTGCTCGTTAACAGCAGGCTCGTCATGTGTTGACTCGTTATCAGCTCGTCACGACTCAACAGGAAGGATCAGCTCGATAAGCCGAGTAAATATAGCCAGACTGTAATCACCTGAAGAGTTTAATCAACCAATGAGAGCTCAGCTCACACTGAGACAGCACAGACAGACAGGTGAACAGAGAGACGGGCAGCAGCAGGTAGAGTTTGTTCCCCAGGTGAAGTTTATTCGGGTTCATACAAACTTCGTGAATGACAGGAGGAGGTATCAGATTTTACAGGAATGACGTTGTAAGGAGGTTGATGGAACGTTTAAAATCAAAGATGCACATACAGCCGCCGCTAACGCTCAGCTAACGCCCAGACTATCGTTTGTTCCCATAAATAAGGCAGAATGCAGAGTCCATAGACATGGAGAGTTATTACATTTAGCCAGATTGGACAGTGAGGTGATGCATGGACTTTAGATGACCTTCTTCAGCTCATCGTACAACACCAGCACGAAGGCTCCACCCATGCCTCGCAGCACGTTAGACCACGCCCCCTTGAAGAACGCCTTGCCACCCTCGTCGCGTGCGATCTTACGCCAGCAGTCAAGGGTTCCACTGTACATGATGTCAGCTGAGGAGAGAGACCACGACACGTCACACACGTCGTTTAAACGTTTGTTTAATGTTTGTGTAACGTTCGCATAACGGACTCACCTCCTTTGCGTCCAGACTGCATCATCATACGTCTACGGACCGTGTCGAAGGGGTATGAGGTCAGACCGGCGACGGCTGTGACGCTCTGTGCGATCATCCAGCTGACCAGGATGTGGGTGTTCTTCGGGTCAGGGAGCATACCTGCAGAGAGGGGGTGGGGTTAGGTCAGGTGATCCAAAGCAGGGTCATGAGTGGGGGGGGGCTGACGTGTACGTACCCTTAGCTGTGTCGTAGATGCCGAAGTACGCAGCCCTGTAGATGATGATGCCCTGCACGGACACGTTGAAGCCCTGGTACAGACCACGCAGGCCGTCGGACCTGAAGATCTTCACCAGGCAGTCGCCCAGACCATTGAACTCGCGCCCGGCGCCGGCCTTTCCGACGTCAGCGGCCAGGCGGGTACGGGCGAAGTCGAGCGGGTACACGAAGCACAGGGAGGTGGCTCCAGCAGCGCCGCCGGACGCCAAGTTACCAGCGAAGTACCTCCAGAACTGGGTGCGCTTGTCGACGCCATCGAGGAAGATCTTCTTGTACTTGTCCTTGAAGGCGAAGTTGAGGGCCTGGGTGGGGAAATATCTGATGACATTGGCAAGGTTACCTCTCCAGAAGGACAGGAAACCCTGCTCCTTCGGGATACGGACCACACAGTCCATGATACCTTTGTACTGCTTGTCTGCCGTGATCTGCTTACTGGCATGTTGGACCTGAAGACAGAAAGACAGACAGGTCAGAGTTCAGGTGAGTCAGCAGCAGCCAATCACAGGCCTCCTTGTAGTGACCTTGGTTCAGGTGAAGAAGTCTTCAGAGTGTGTTCATTAAACAGTTCAGCCTCATTAACATAAACATGCATGAATTAACTCACATCATAATGAAACTAAAGCGGGTCGGTACACTGCCACTGAAACATGTCGTGATTCTGGTTCTACAGAAACTGGTAAACATGTTGACCTGGCTCTGAGTGACCGTCCCCGGGCTCTGAGTGACCGTCCCCGGGCTCTGAGTGACCGTCCCCGGGCTCTGAGTGACCGTCCACGGGCTCTGAGTGACCGTCCACGGGCCTCACGAGCCTCCGTGTGGACCTCATTAAAGCTCCATAAAGCCGCCATGTTGTCTCCTCTGCAGCCCGTGTTAAACAGTGACGCTGTGAATAAACTGGACTGGCTCGGTTCGGTCGTACACCGTGTCCCGGCTCCGTGCAGCAGTTTGTCCTTTGTTAGCAGCCCGGCTAAGGTTAAGTAGGGAAGCTAGCGCTAGCATCCCGGCTCGTGTAGGTCATCCACATCCTGATGACCTTAAGCCCGTGAACGCATCACGGTGAACGCCGGTTAGCCGGACACGGACACACAGACACAGATTGACGTTAAACCGGGCCCGTGAAGACGGAGGACCGCCGGTAAACATTAACTGACGGTCACTTAGTGAGCCGCAGCTAACAGACGGAAGCAGCTAGCCGGCTAACGCAGCGCGGCTCCCGGAAGGTGGAGATCTTACCTGAAGGAGCAGCTTCACCCGCTCGATGGGAGCCACGGCGGTCTTAGAGATGGCGGCAGAGATGCCGCCGGCCAGGAAGTCCTTGGCGAAGGAGATGGCTGTCTCATTCATGGTGGAGTTCGTGTGGTAAAGACGCAGTGACAGAGAAATCCCGCGCTCCGCTCAGAGGACGGCCTGTACCGACGAAATGGCCGATCGGGAGGCTTCACTGCGGATTTATGTAACACGACACCTCGCGAGACAACGCGGGAACTGAGACTCAGCTCATTGGCCAATCAACGTCACGCGGGTCGCTGCCAATTACACTGATTATGAAGTGATGACGTCCTTTACGTAATATTCTGCGCTCGAGGCGAAAATTCTAATGGAGGCCGAGACCAGAACCAGAACCAGACCAGAACCAGAACCAGAACCAGATCAGAACCAGAACCAGAGCAGCTCTGTGGTCTGATCGGTTCTCCTGCTTAGAGTCTGAGGGTCCTTCAAGGACGTCTTCACCGGAGAACCACATGATCATGTTTAATCAGCAGTTTGATCTCATGAATATTCATGAATATTAATTATTATTTCAGGTGACCTTTGCCGCCTCTGACCCTCCCTAGATAACCCTTCACACCTCTTCACGCATGCGCAGTGTGCAGACTGGATGTCATTGAACGTCTCGTGCTTGAGCAGCAGCTGTCACGGCTCAGGGTCACGAGCTCACGTGGCGTCATAACAGAGCGACAGGTGCTGCAGAGGTTCATTCATTATTCATGAGAGACGTTAATATTTATGTCAGCTTCACCTAACTGTGTTTAAAATATAAACATGTGTGTATATATACACAGTATAAACAGTATATGTATATATGTCGTGCAGGTTAACGTTGGAGCAGACACTAACTGTAACAGCACGACACATGAAGAATAGAAATAAACTACAGAAGACAATAAAACATCTGGTAAAAAAATAAAATAAAATACACACACATGTATACATATATATATATATGTATATATAGTTTTTTTTAGTCATGTAAATGTCATGTTTATACACACACACATATACACATATATATATATACACATATATATATATATACACACACATATTATATATATATATATATATATATATATATATATATATATATATATATATATATATACACACACACATACATACATACATACATACATATACTCTGTGTGTGTGTGTGTGTGTGTGTGTGTATATACATGTATGTGTGTGTATGTACATATACACACACACACATACAGTCTGTTTATAAATTGCTTCATAGATTAAAATAAAGAATAAAGAGCATCAGGAGTTTCTGTGAAGTACAGGAAAGTACTAGTTTTTATTCCTTCATAATCAAACTTCACAAACAGCTTGAACTTGTACAATACCTCAGAGAGTGAAAATTACAAAAAAAGTGCTGGTAACATTTACAAAAATCATCCTTACTTAGCAACAATCAGTTTATTCTTCCACACTTTTTTTAGTCTTTTGTATTAAGGCTTAATACTTCTGTATAAAGTATATGCAAGATAAGTCTTCACAGTTTTTCGAAAAAAGTCACAATATTATGTAACATAATGAAGCTTTTACGGCTATTTTCTTTATAATAACAAATACACATCACTGGTAAATATATGTGAAATACAGGGCTTATTGTAAAATGGCAAGTAATGATACTGTTTGCTGAGATAAATTGATTCCACACACTGTTATAGGAAAGTTTTGACATACCATCGGAGGAAAAGAAAATGATAAGCATAAACACTTGGGAGATCGCCTCCAAACTTTGGCACATCCCATGAAACAATTTCACAAAAGATGAGATTTATTTTGAAATCATACATATGGAAGAAGAGCTAAACTGGCATAAAGTGAAAACATGCTGTGTAGTAAGGTGCTAAATCAGAGATATTACAGTGCCAGCCTTTTTTCCACATGGACTGACATGAATAAGGTGCATTTGTAAGACTCAAAGCATGTAGGCCTTTCGGATGTCAACGAAATGTGTCAGAAATACAAAAACAACCTAAATGAATTTGACCAATAGTCTCGAGGCGACCTCGTATACTCATGCATTCCCATGGACTCTGCAGATGTGTAACTCTCTAACTGTGGCATGTGAAAGTAAAAGCTGTATTGTACTCATGGTGTGTGTTATTTGCTTCTTTTTTTCCTGTTTTTATTGGATTTTTGTGATTTTTTTTAACTGTTGTTGTGACAAACTTGATGATGAGTAAGGAGATGGATTGAAAACTGAATGCGAAAACTAAGCCAAGATATATTCACAAGATCCTCTAAGCTGCACTGGTTTACAGGTCAACAGATGAGAGCTCTAGCCCTAGACTTACCAAATTCACCCTCATGCATACTGTACGGTTAAAGTGACGCAACAAGCTTGCTTAAATAGTCTACATCACAAAAGCAATTTGGTTTTAGTGCAAACACAATTGGCTGGCTTCAGCTTCTCAATAATAACAAGCTCACCAAGGAGATTACAAGAAGGCACATACTTATGCTTCCTCTAACACGCAACATATTTAGACGAACCGCAACATCTTTCAACACCAACACCACGAAGAAGCGGTGAAACAGGAAAGCTACTACATCCAGATAAAATGGTGAAGTTTGGTGGATTATTGAAAAATTTACACGAATCCATCAACAAAACGACGACGTCGAGGCTGAAGATGACGCTGCTGTTACCGTGAGCGACCTCGAGGTGAAAGAATGTGAAGCGTGATGACAGATTCTCTACATACGTGGCCAATGATGACGCTGTGTTTGTACGGCTGAAGGTGCGTTTGGATTTTTTTTTTAACTTTAAAGCATTTTTTTTTTTTTGTGTTTCGTGACGTCCCAGCGAGACGTGACCAAATATGCAGAGAAGACGGCGTTTGTCAAAGTAAGTGATGACGGCGGCGGCGGCTGGTTTCATCTTTTGGTATTTTGAGTTTAAAGTCGCCGTCTGCGCGATGAAGACAATCGACAGTTTGACTCCGTCCCTCGTTCGTCTTTTGTTTTCCGAAACAACCGCAGGAGGAAACAACAGTTTAATGCCCCTCAAATCTGGACGCTCGGCCAGGGGGGTCGGGGTGGATGAGCGGGGGCTGCTGGGTAAAAAGACCTGCTACAAACAACGACAGTAAAAAGGCGACCAATTCTGTACCTTTGAGTAGAAAATCAAAGTGGCTCCAGCGTCACGTGCTATGGTTGAAGATGTGTGGAGTGAACTCTATTGCTCTGATAGAAGAAGACCAAAATAAGTCTAGTGCAAATCTCTTTTCTGGTTTGAGAAGTGGTGCTCGGTGTCAGGACACTCGTCTCTGCTCGACCATAGCGAGACCACAGCTGTGAGCGTGGGCGCCGGCGAGTGGTATCCCTTTACGATTTCTCTCAGAGAGCGAAGAAGAAGAAGAAGAAAGAATTTGGAAGGAACCCCGATTAAATATCAACAACCCATCACCCAACGAACCAGCACAAAGGAAACATCTAACTACAAGTCTGAGGGGGAAAAAGGCGGCCATGTTTGTTCGCCCTCCGTGGGTCAGCCAGGAGGACGTCAGCTCACGTCTGTGCAGTTATGTCTGTCAATCATCTCTCAACTTGGAAATGTTGGAAAAGTCACTCCAGTCCAGTGTTTGACAAATCATATTATAAAAACGTCCTCTGCACGTCAACGAAAGGAAGAAAGAAAGAAAGAAAGAAAGAAGAAAGAAAGAAAGAAAGAAACTTTGAAACTTTATCCCCTATTTCCAAACAGCAGTCAAACATTTCAAACAAGCTTGTTTCATACAACAATAATAATAAAATACAAACCAACTTAAATTATCAAAAACAAACAGAACTGCAGCATTTCTTTCAGGGTTGCTTAGTCGTGATGTTAAACTAACGTTACTACAACAGTTCCACTTCTGCCAAGTTCAGAACGAAAAAACATCAAGCGACAAAATATACAAATATTCAAACGTTCAATCGAGTGCATGTTTACAAAAGCTTCTACGTACAAAGATATGGCAGCAAAAAGCCTGATGAAGAACAGCAACAACACGAACACGCGTGTCCGTTTCAACATGTGATCAATCTTCAACAAAAACACGTCATCCGATCACAGCAAACGTTTCCTATTTGAGCCTCCGGATGAAAAATCGACAGCAGATTCACCCAGAAAGAAAAAACTGATCCGACCTCTGCCAAATGTTTATGAAACGTGCCGTTAACGTTTGGACCTCGTTAGGGTTACGTTAGGTTTACGTTTGGTTTGAATCTTCGTTTGACGGCTCCAAAATTCATCATTTCTTTTTTTTGTTTTTTTTATTTTTGGCTTCATAAACAAACTACAAATATGTGCAAACTGAACATCTTGGTCCATCTCAAGTACAAACGTCTAAAAGTCACAACATCAGATTCAGATGATTCAGATTTATTACGTCTTTAATGTTTTTAATGCTAAATATTAACGTGTTGAAGATTTGAGAGACTGACTTTAAAGTTAACTGAAGTGTTAAAGATGAAGTGAAGCTGAACGGGTCAACACCACACGACACCACACACGAGTCGTCCGGTCGTTTCTCGTTTTGTTGCTGAAATAAAAATCTATTTTGGTCTAAAAATGAAAACATGAAACGACGATGAGAGCCACAGAAAAACTTGAAACCTTCTTTGGTTTGTGAAAACAAACAGTGTCTTTATTGACCTCTAATGATTAGCATTAGCATTAGCCCCGAGCAGCAGCTAACAGCAGACTGTGAGCTGGTTCGTTGTTCTACAGAGTGACGGCTTCACAGAACCGGTCCACACGAGCTGAGCTGGTTCAGGATCAGGATGAAGATCCAGATCAACGTTTATAAAAATCCTCCTTAACGTGGAACATGGAGGCCGGACTCGGATCTGGAATGTTCTGGACTCGAACAGGAATGCATGTTTTCAGAAACCGGGTCGTCTCGTGGAACCGGACCAAGCCAGAAGAGACGACAGCGAGCGAGAACACGACGAGGCTCAGAGTCTGATTTCAAAATAAAAGAGAGAACACGACAAGGCTCAGAGTCCGATTTCAAAATAAAAGAAAGATCTGTATGTGCTCCGTCAAAAACAAAGACAGGACTGCATGCTTCACCTGGACTGTGATCCTGATCCTGATCCTGATGATATAAACTGTAAGAACTGCATGTGTGTGTAGAATAAAATAATCTGATGTTTTATAGCTTCATCTGAACTGTGTGCGTGTGTGTGTGTGTCTGTGTGTTAGTGTGTGTGTTTTATATTATGTGATTTAATGTGGATTAAATGAAGTTTCATGTGCATCTGTTAGTCACAGCTCTTTTCTCCTATTTTTCCTGTTGATGGAGGATTCAAGGATTCAAAATAAATCTAAACATTTTATTTAAATTAATCTAATTAACAACAATAAAAAAACAGTCTTCTTGTTCTTATAAAGATCAGCTGTGAGGTGTTCAATGACGTCTGATAAAAATAAAACTCTAAAACTCTAAACTCTAAAACTGTTGATAATTTTTGGGGGTTCTGGTTCTGGTTCTGGTCTGTGAGGGGGATCGTCATCCAGGTCCAAGGACACGTGGTGTTTAAGAGCAGCTGCCACGTCCTTCAGGATTCAAGCACAGATTATTAAACTGATGTTTAGATGGAGGTGGCGTGATGATGTCACTTCCTCCAGCTGATGGGACCCCCCTTGACAGGTTATGGCTTCATGTCAGAAATAAAAATAAAATTCTTAAGTTAAAAATTAAAAATTAAAATTAAAACTGGTGTGAGCAGAACGGTCAGTTGATTTCATGTCTCTGATTTAATTTTTCATCTTTGAATCCTCCAAGCTGAATAAATGTTTGCTAAACGTTGGATAAACGTTTGATAAAAATAAAAGTTGTGTTTCTGTCTGTACAGGTCTTAAAGGGTTCTCTGAGGATGTCTCATGTAAATATTATTATCTTTGAATATTGTATATTTTCTGTATCTGTAGGAGACAAAAACTATGAATCTGTAGCGTGTTCGCTGTATGAACGGAGGCACTTGACAGGCGTGTTAACGAGCTTCATGTAAACTCTGCTGCATGCGTGTGGAGACGGTCATATTAAATATAAACTCTTCGTAGAAGGCCGACAGATGCAGTTCGGTGTCGCGTGAATGCGTTCGTGTGTTTGAAATAAAATCCGACAGACACAAACAGGAAGACACACACATGCCTTTCACAATAAAATGAACCTGTTCCTTAACGTGACTCTCACCATCACATCGTCCTTTTTTCATCTCAACGCGAAGCATATAAGCGTTTATATATTTATATATATATGTTACACTGTGTCGTATGTATGTGAGTATAAACAACAGCACTGTGATCACCATAGAAGAAGAAGAGGCGGGAGAAAGCGTGAAATTATAAACGATGAATAAAACGTACGATGTGTCGACTCGCCGTCTATCTACAACAAAGATATCTGAACACAACACAAACAGCTGCAGGCTGAAGGCTACGATCTACCAACGTTCTACCAACGTTCTACCAACGATCTACGAACGATCAAAACGTTTGTTCTGAAAACAGAAAAAGTTATTATTTTTTTTTAAACATCGAGAAGAACGACGGATTATTTCTGTTTATGTTCCAACACGAAAGAAGAAGCACGAATCTGAAGGTTAATATCAACAGAGCGCGTGATGCTAATGCTAACAGACAGGGGGCGGGGCCTGGAGGGCGAGGGGGCGGGGTCTGCTATAGCATGTTATGACACACTGGAGTGAAGGTTGTTCCCCTTCGGAGCCCGGTCTGCTATCAAACACCGTATGATACAAGAAGTCAACTGACGATGACGAGTCGCTCGCTGAGCGAACGTCAAGATCGGCTACGATTATTATTTAAAAAAACAAAAAAACAACCAATCACAATCCAACATCGAGCTACGTCACCGCCCACTCGACCGCGACGCTGGTTTGACTCGTGGAGCTACAGTCAATAGTGCATTTGAGATACGTGTTGACACAAATGAAGGAATGCTCGATAAAACACGTATGACACTGAACACGCGTGACGTGTCGGTTAGTTTGGCAGTGTTAACAGACACCAACATCACAGCCGTGTGTTCATCAACAGACACCAACATCACAGACGTGTGTTCGACAACAGACACCAACATCACAGCCGTGTGTTCATCAACAGACACCAACATCACAGGCGTGTGTTCGACAACAGACACCAACATCACAGCCGTGGTTGGCGGCGGCAGGAAACGATGCGGGCAGTCGCTGTTCGTTTTAGTGCATCGTCTGTTTAAGGCATGAGATGAAGCTCCCCCTGCAGGACAGACGGAGACGAGCATGCAGCAGTGCTGACAGAACCACAGCTACAGACAGAACCGACTGGGGTCATCATAAGACACCAGACCAGAACCTGGACCAACACTCTCAACAGCATCACCATAAGGACGAAAATCCAGGACTTACACTCTCTACAGAGTCCCCATAAGGACAGTAGGTCCTGGTAAGGTCACCGCAGGATCCCCACAAGGACCAAAAACCAGAACAAACACTCTGTACAGCACCCCCACAGGGACTGCACGGGAACTGTTCGGGCCTGGACATCGGTTCTGATCTGAAATCATCATCATCGTACCTGCGCTGCATATTGCTGAGGAAGCCCGACAGTTCAGATAACCCTAACCACAGACACACCAGACATTACAGACACACCACAGACAGACTACAGATACATGACAGACACACTACAGACAGACCACAGACACTCACAGGCACTCACAGACACACCACAGACACACTACAGACACTCACAGACACACCACAGACACTCACAGACAGACTACAGACACTCACAGACACACTACAGACACTCACAGACACACCACAGACACTCACAGACACACCACAGACACTCACAGACACGACAGTCCGACTACAGACACTCACAGTACACATAATTGTTTTCGGACACAGATCATTCATCCTCCACACACACTATTATATTATAAACGTCTCATTATTCATAACAGACTCATTATTAATTAATGAATTAATGAATAACTAATGAGCTGTTTATTACTGTCATGTTCTCGTGTTGAAAAAAATGAATCCGTGTTTTCGGGAGCTGACTCCGTGACTCAAACATACAAGGTTCAAACATACATGAGCACACGTCATGAAACATATTAAATAAAATGAACACTTGCATCAACACGGCACGAGAATATACTGAAGGAAACTGCAAAGAAAGCCGAGAACGCTGAATTAATTAATTAATTATGAATATTCGAAACAAATCTACTCTACAAACAACCAAATGTTAATCAAACAAACCCTCTGCTCTAAAACTAGAATATCTCTGTTAACAGTAGTGCACTTATTGGTTTAAGCAGTGCAACATATACGCAAGAAAATAATGCAGTCCACTTATCAAGGTTTAAAAAATGTCTTTTTTTTTCTTTGAATTGAATAAAAGAAAATTATAGAAGTTCATCGAAGGAAAATGATTAAATATTTAAGCACAGGCATTTTAAGAAAATGTGCAAAGTAGCACTTTATTTTTTTATGTTTTTGTTTTTTTTTAAATGTGCAGCAGGTCGTCATCCGACCGCCGTCTGTTATTCTTTTAACAACAACTATGAAAGTGTCGGCTCGCTAACGAGCTCGTCCTTCAGATTGCAGTTGTAGGCAGTTGCATGTGTGTGTGTGTGTGTGTGTGTGTGTGTGTGTGTCCTATTTTAAATAAAAAACATTTGAAATATCAGAAATGAGTTTTAAGTTGTTAAGTGATGCATGATGACAACTTGCGCACACTAGCTTCCAAATCTGTTCTGTACATGCTGCTGTCGACTTTAGAAAATCAGGAATGTATGTTCATGTAGAAAGTCCGTCTGTGACGTGTCTGTGACGTGTCTGTGACGTGACGTCAGTGACGTGTCCGTGACGTCCGTCTGTGGATTTTCAGGAAACGGCGAGCGTTCGATGGAGCTACTTGTTTAGTTTCACGCTGTATTTCCTTCAACCCGTTGCAGAGTGATGCATTCAGCTCTACAGCAGGGCTGAAGGTCATACAGGGAGTTCATTTCAGATTAAACCCCACCCTCTTTAACATTGAACCAATCAACAACGAGCCTACAAACCCCCCCCCCCGGAATATTATAATCCAATCGTCAGATTCAAACAAACTAATCATCGTTCATCATAACAGTCAGGTGCGAGTTGAAGAGCAGCAGGTATGAAGGAGAGAGTTTAGTCGCATTCGCCGCCTGCCAGAACTGTGAGCTAACGAGAGGCTAAAGGCTAAAGGCTAAACAAGCTGTTCTGTTCTCACGTGTCTGAAATGGAAGAGGTCCACTAGCCTTAACAGTCTGAAGATATTAGTGGCAGTGTATGCAAATGAGTTAAACTCCAAACTTCAGAAAAAATTTTTTTTTTTTGCTCAAATTCTGTCTCATCAACACACCTTAATTAATTAATTAATTTAGTAAATGACAATAATCATAAAACAGAAGATTTGAAGTTTTCAGTACCGTGACAACAGCTGTGTTAATCAGAGGAAAGAAATCCACTGTCAGATTAACTGCTCCTTTGTTTTTATTGGACATGAGAAGGCAATCATGTGACCATCAGTATTTTAGAGGGAGTATGTAGCCCCGCCCCCACCCCACATGACTTTAATTATTGTTTAATTAATGATACCACAGTAAGCTTGGACATCGATAGTTTCCAAACTGGTCAGAACGGGTTCACAAGCGCCATGACGTATGTTTCATGGCAGTGTACACACACACACACACACACACACACACATGCACAGACAGACGCACACGTGCACAGGTATGTTCATTCAGACATATCTACACTGAAGGTGTGTTTGTGTGTATGTGTTTCTCTCGTAGGCCTTTCGGTAGTGTTCAACACATAAATCAGTATTTTAGGAAAGCATACATTTAGAGGCGAGTAGCTCGATCCATCCAGTAGATCGGTGAACTACGACGCCTTAAGGCCACCATCTTTTTTTTTCTTTTAGAATAACAGAAACAAAAACAGAAATCTTTTTTTTTTGGGAAACTTAATGTGCCAGTGTCTATACTCGATACTCTTCATACCTCAAAACAAGAAAAGGAAAATCTAGTGCCATTTTATTTGTCGTTCTTTAAAGAAGTTTATCGTTAGTACTTATCCATCGGAGACATGCATTCGCATGTGGTCATTGAAGTGCTCCATTTGGTCGAACTTGGCGGGGCACACGGAGCACACATAGGTGGTCCCTTCTTGGCAGCTCGCTTCGGCGGCCACGCCCACTCCTGTTCCGACCCCGGCCCCAACGCCGGCACCTCCGCTCACCGGCATGGCGAGGGCCACCACTCCGGCTCCGGGTTCAGGGACAGCCATGGGGATGGGGATGGAGACCGGGCCCGGGGTGCCGGCGCTCCCCGACAGGCCTGTGATGGCGCTGCCGGTGCTGTGCAGCGCCATGTGGCGCTCCAGCAGGGTCTTGTGGGAGAACTTCTTCTTGCAGATGTAGCACTCGTAGGACTTCTCTCCGCGGTGCAGCCGCATGTGGACGTTCAGGGAGCTCTTCTGGGTAAAGCGCTTGTTGCAGATGCTGCACTGGTAGGCCCGCACCCCCGTGTGGGTCACCATGTGTTTGATTAAGTAATCCTTCAGGGAGAATGAGCGCCAGCAGATGCTGCACTGATGAGGTTTCTCACCTGGACGGACATGCAGGACAAAGGCATTATGGGAAAGAAGAAGAAGAAGAAGAAAAAGAGACATTTTAAAGTTAAGGTTAAAGAAAAACAAATACCTACAAACCTGAAGATACAAGGATTCAAAGCTGTGACACAGTTTATAATTCAGCATTCATTAATGACTTTATACACACACATTTTCCTACATTACAAACAGAGGATTGTCAGTTTACACTGACCATGTGAGGACCTGTCACTTTCTGTCACTTTGAAAAATACAAAAAAAGTAAATTTACTTTTACTGAAATATTCAAATATTCATATACTTCAAATGTGTTTTTTTAAAGAAAATACAAAGTGACACAAATATTACAAAAATAATCACGGTCACTTTTCTTCAGAATAAATGTACTGACTGTAGTGTTAGCAACCAAACTGACTTTATCTCAGCTGCAATTATATTATATTATATTATATTATATTATATTATATTATATTATATTATATTAAGACAAGCACTAAAAGCACTAACATCACACACAGACCAAATAACTCAGGAATTTGTTGTTTTTCTGTTTAAAGTAAATTGTACAATATATTATATTAATATTCATTAACATGAATAAATAATAATTATTAAATTACAATAATTAATAAAGTATTATAATTAATAATTGTGTCAGCAGGAAGAGATGACACTGTGAGTCTGTTTGAGTAAATGAATCATTTTGATTTTTTGTTTTGTTTGCGCTCTACAGGAAGGTCAGAGGTCACATCAGCAGTGTGTATATATAACGTGTATATATATAAACACACACACACACACACACACACACACACACATATATTTACAGGTAAATTGATATACTTTGGGACGGCAGCCAATCACACGTCACCTCTGTTCACGTGTTTCATAGTCTAACATTTATTTTCTGGGTTTTCAGATTTTCATCAAATTCAGATTTTTATATTTTTCTGTTTGTTTGTTGTTTTTTTGTTAAAAGTGAACTGAAAGACATGAAGAATATTTTAAAGTAAAAAACAATCCCTCGTGAACAAAAGAGAGAAAACACTAAGTGGATAAAGAAACAAATGTTGTTTTAAATAATAAAATCAAAAACAGGTTTTTGTCTCCTTTAAAGTATTATTCAATTTCTTTGAAAACAGAGAATATAAAACAGAAAACAAAAACATGTTTGAAGTTTTTTCCATTAATGAATTACACACATCAGTATATGGAGATGCTGCTCAGTTTAATTTAACACATTTATTAATTTATACAAAATATAAAAAAATACAAAAGATCTTTTACCTTTTTTCAGATCAACGAAACAATTAAATATTTACAGGCTTTTTTAACTGACGTGTAATATATTTTATTTAATTTGGCTGTAATAAAAACAAATGTATTAATAATGTATACTGTTAAATATACAATAATAAATGTATTAATAATATCAAATATGTGTGAATCTCACAGACTTATTACATTACTCTGAATCAAACAGTTTTTGTTTTAACTGCAGACATGTAATGTATTTACATGTAATCCATTACTTTTCTTTGACTGTAATAAAAACAGATGTATTATTGATGTACAATATTAAATGTACAATAATATTACTCTGACTCAAGGTGATGGTTTTGAATCAGTTTTTTTTCTCAGACTGACTCTAAATGTAAGATAAGACAATTTATTGATGCCATTTAATGTGATGTGATGTGATGTGAAGTGTATGTGTAAATGTAAACATAAATGTAAATGTATAAACATGAATGTGTAAATGTAAACATAAATGTAAATGTATAAATGTAAATGTGTAAATGTAAATGTATAAATGTAAATGTATAAACATGAATGTGTAAATGTAAACATAAATGTAAATGTATAAATGTAAATGTGTAAATGTAAACATAAATGTAAATGTATAAATGTAATCATAAATGTAAATGTATAAATGTAAACATAAATGTAGATTTATAAATGTAAACATAAATGTAAATGTATAAACATGAATGTAAATGTGTAAATGTAAACATGGATGTAAATGTATAAATGTAAACGTATAAATGTAAACATAAATGTAAATGTGTAAATGTAAACATGAATGTAAATGTATAAATGCAAACATAAATGTAAATGTATAAATGTAAATTTATAAATATGTAAATGTATAAATGTAAACATAAATGTAAACATATAAATGTAAATGTATAAATGTAAACATAAATGTAAACATAAATGTAAACATATAAATGTAAATGTATAAATGTAAACATAAATGTAAACATATAAATGTAAACATAAATGTAAATAAACATGAGGATAAATGTTAAAATAAATGTATGAATGTTAATTTAAATAAATGTAAAGGTCATCAGCTGCCTCAGACATGATCGATCAATAACTTTCTGTCCTCGCTCTGATCGTCTGAGTGAAACAGGAAATTAGAGGTCATTTGTGGCGGAAGGATTTTAATGAACAATAATAATAATTGATTTATGAGCAGGAGTTTTTTTTAGGAGATCTAATTATAAAAGAATTAATTTGTTCTTTGTGTGTGTGTGACGATGGTTTGTTCAGTTTGTGATCGATTAGACGGTCAGTGATCAATGGATGTGATTGATGATGTTAACATACTAACTGGTCACACTGCAGTGTGTGTTTTTGTGCTCATTATACTTATAATAATTGATTACTAATATATTAATTTAAATGGGAAACAATAAAGATCATTTAAACTGAACCTGACCATCAGACCTCTGATTCAACCATGTTAGAGACAAACAATGTTCAACATTAGTGTGTTTACTTCATGGACATACACACTGACTGTACATATGGTATATGTATACATGTCATGGTGTGTTAGTCATGCAGCTCTGTAGAAATATCATGAATAAAAATATTAAATGAAACGTGCTGAAACATTTATAAGAAATAAAAGAGCTTCATCATTAGTGAAAACAAATTCATTTAAAATTTTAAGAGCGTTTAAAAAGAAAATATTTGGATTAATCGGTGTGAACGAATATGTTATGTGTGTTTTATGTTTTTGTATTATAATTAAAATGACCAGTTTAAGCCTGACGGTGTGAACAAACGTGTGTTTGTTTGAAACAAGTTTAAAACGTGTTTTATGTTTGTATCATTCACCAATAATTAGGTTTATACCTGCACAAGCTGTATCTTAGTGTATTCATCTTACTGTTCATACTGTTAATACTGTATATATACATACATTTATACATATATCTGTTATTTATGTATTTGTTTCCATTACTCTGCACTTTACTGATAAACTGCATTTTGTTGTCTCAGTACTTTATGTGTTGAATCTAATCTAATAATTAAAATGACCTGAATACAGTGAGTTTAAAGAAAAAGTCTTTAAGGACAAACATGTTTGAAACATGTTTGAAACGTGTTGTGTGTGTTCATGTGTTTGTATGATAATTAAAATGACCAGTTTAAAGTGATTTGAAGAGGAATATTCTGACTCACCGGTGTGGACAAACATGTGTTTGACGTAGTTCTGTTTGGCAGTAAAGGTTTTACTGCACAGAGTGCATTCATAGGGCTTCTTCTCCCCCGGACCCAGTCCTCCTGCAGCCTGTTGCTGCTGGGCTGGCGCCTGCTGTACCGACATGGGATTCGGGAATGATGGCATCGCGGGGGACGGCACTGCCACGAACTGGGGCTGCTGCTGGCCGGGAAGGTAAAGGAAAGGCTTGTTGTCTCTGGCCGGCTGTGTGGGAAAGAGCGTGGGCAGGAAGGTGCTTCCAGCGGTGCCCATCACTTGGGAGTTGCTGGTCACGGTGAGCGGCATCCTCAGGTTGCTGGTGTGAGATTCTGCCTGGCGCATGTAGTGCGGGGCACTCGGCAGGGACTGGGACATGACTGAGTTTTGCAGGGGCTGCATCATGCTACTGTCACTAGTGCTGTGGGACGTGTCCCCATCCTCCGTGTCCTGGACCTGCTCCGGTGACGAGTCGTTGACCTCTATGTGCACCGGCCCTCCTTCACCCTGCTGGCCGTCGCTGCCCACATCGCGGCTGAAGGCCGTCAGGTACGGCTGCTGCTCCATGGCGTCGGGCTCAGTGCTGATGGAGGAGCTCACCCCTGAGTCAAAACTTTCAACCTTGGATTCACTCTCCACGCCCTCATTGTGGTCGGTGTCGTCCGGGCAGTCGACCAGGTTGTCGTAGCAGTTGAACTCATCTTCGGCCTCCTGCTTGATGTGCATCCCCCCCATTTGAATGCGTACCGGGCGCGGCTGCTTGCGGCAGTGGGTGGACTCTGCTGTGGAGATGAAGCGATCCACCTGCTGGGATCTGTCCTGGATGCGGCTCATCCAGGGCGGATCTTGAGACTGGTGGTCCTTCTGAGTGCTGAGAGCCGGGTCGTAGTTTGCTGTCAGAGGGTTGATGTAGAGGGGGCGCTCACGGGTGCCGTTCTGCAGGAGTCCGGGGTAGGAGTACAGCGAAGTGTATGCACGATCCATGCTCTGCTGGGATGTGGCTTGCATATAACCGGACTCTGCGTCACTGCTGGGCCCGGAGGTGCCGGACTCTGGTGTGCCGCGGGGTGTTTCCTGACCAGAGTCTCCTGGTATAACGGGAAAGCCCCCGGGCCCAGCCAGGCCCACATTCTGGGACACGATGCGGGTACACTCATCGATGACGGTCTTGATCTGCAGGATGCTGGCGGCGGTTAGGATCTGCAGGGCCTCGGACTGAGACACCCGCAGGATCCCGCTGTACATAAAGTCAATCAGCTTCTGGATGGACTGCACCGAGACCACCGAGGGGATCTCGATGTCGCTGTAGCCCAGCAGCAGCTTGTCCTGAAAGAAGGGGCTTCCAGCAGCCAGCACGCAGCGGTGAGCTCGCAGCATACTTCCATGGATCCGAACAGTCACGTCACAGAAGTGCCCACGGTTGCGCTGCTCATTGAGGGTCTCAAGTACAGAATTGCTGAAGTTGTGGAGATTGATGTTATGAATGCGCTCGGTCATCCCCTTGCAACTGATGTCACCTGCAAGCAGGAAGCAACACACCTGGATTAGACACACAGAGAGGCGGAGTTACGAATCAGACAGGAAGTCAGATGACAAAGTTCACATGATAAAATATATTTTACTGATTTATGATGACAGATAATTGATGGATGATTTATTATCAGTGAATGTTTGAAGATTCTTCACTGAACACTAAATCAGAGTGTGTTCATCAGAAGGGCGACAGATCAGACCTGATCACACACACACACACACACACAAACACAGATTTATATTTTATCTGATTTGATGTTTGTAACTGTATTCATGTCTGAGCGCTGAGTCAGACTCTTTAAATCAATAAATCTGATTATAAATCTGACACACCTCGGACCTCTGAACCGGGTCGGACCATAAACCTGCCTCCAAACAGGAAGTGATGTGAGAACCTTTGATCTGAAGACAAGCTTCAGCACGTTTACAGAGTTTATATATTTATACAAGTTTATATATTTATATGTTACAGATGAATCAAAACATTGATGACACAAACTGACCTGAACTTTATGTGTTTGTATGATAATTAAAAGAATAATATTCTGATGAGGACAAACGTGTTTCAAACATTTATAATACAAACATAAAAAAAGGAAATATTTGGGTTATTTGATATGAAGCCTGAGCTTCAATACGACCCGGTTCTGATCCTCAGCCGGTCCAGGCCGGACTCGGACCCTCCTCCATCCTGATCAGTTTAAATATCTGATGATTGATTAATGCATAGAGCTGACTGGACGGTTCCTGATGACATCACACAGTATGAAATTAAACGTGTCATCGTGTCTGCTGAACGAGGTCAAGACGATTAAAATGGTTCCCGCCTGACGGCTGCAGCTCCTCCAGCGTCCAGCAGGTGGAGCTCTGAGCTCAGAGGACGGCAGCTCTTTGTTCAGGAAGTGACCCAGCTGCCGATCTGCGAGCTGATGATCCAAAATTCATCAGATTTTAATTAAACAAGAGGTGTGAGTCTGTTAACGAGGTGATTTTATAATTAATGAAGAATTTATGAGTCTGACAGAAAACTGAAAAAACAAACAACCAACTTTAAATTAAATCAAAAACTTTAATTTAATTTAAATAAATGAAAGTGTGTAAACGAATGTAAATTTAATTATTAAAATAATAAACTGAACAAATGCCTCAGAATAATTAAAATATTTATTAAAACATTTGAACGATCAAACACGAGAAAATTATTTAATACAAACCTTCGGTTTAATATTTAAATGTTTAATGTTGTTTTAACGTCTGATAACGTTTGTTTCGTGTAGTTTAAACGTTTGTTTCGTGTTGTTTTAATGTTTGTTTCGTGTTGTTTTAATGTTTGTTTAATGTTGTTTTAACAATGATAACGTTTGTTTCGTGTAGTTTAAACGTTTGTTTCATGTAGTTTTGTTTTGTGTTGTTTTAATGTTTGTTTCATGTTGTTTTAATGTTTGTTTAATGTTGGTTTAATGTTTGTTTCATGTAGTTTTAACATTTGTTTTGTGTTGTTTTAATGTTTGTTTCGTGTTGTTTTAATGTTTGTTTAATGTTGTTTTAACAATGATAACGTTTGTTTCGTGTAGTTTAAACGTTTGTTTCATGTAGTTTTGTTTTGTGTTGTTTTAATGTTTGTTTCATGTTGTTTTAATGTTTGTTTAATGTTGGTTTAACGTTTGTTTCATGTAGTTTTAACATTTGTTTTGTGTTGTTTTAATGTTTGTTTCATGTTGTTTTAACATTTGCTGAATGTTTGAGTGAACTCACAGTTAGATGACGTTTTGTTCTGCTCGTGCGGCTGGTGATGGCGTGGGGGTGGAGCCTTAGGTTGCTGGTGTGTGGTGATGATGATGATGGTGATGATGATGATGATGATGAAGGCTGATCGGAGGCCGGCTCTAGGCGAGGCTGTCAGTCGTCTCGCTCTGGATCATGAGTCGCTCTGCAGAACAAAGACAAAGACACAGACGTTAACGCCACTACAATGAGGCTGCTCAGATCCCGCCCCCCAACGCCACGCCACGCCACAGAGAGCCTCAAGCGCTGCCACCACAGCCGATGAAGAGGAAGGACGCCGCGTCCCGACCACAAGCTCAGATCAAGGTGGAGAGAACGCTGCTGGCATCCTCGCAGAGTTATCTAACACAACCACCACACCCTTCACCAGAAACATTCCTGCAACATTTACACAACCATTACATACCTCACACTGTGTGTGTGTTCAGACAATATCCAACATGATCATAATAGAAAAGTTCAAACACATGAGGCATTCATTGAAAAACACAAGACACCATCAGCATGTGACACACACACACACACACACACACAGTAACACACACACATCTCAGTGTGTTTGAAGGGGGCGGGATCAGACGTGCACATGCTCCACGCTCTGACCAATGACAGTAAAGAATGGACGTTGTCTCCGTGACCTGTCAATCAAAGCGTCCACGCTCTTAATCCTGCATAACTTTAAGCCTTAATATAATCTGAACAGGTGAGTTGTATAAAAATTCACCCTCAGTACAGTTGTCATGAACGGGGAAATTAGCTATAGAGACCAAAACTGTTTTTTGTACCAGGCTGTAAACATGTTTATTTCTGCTGTGAAGTTGGACATTTTAACATGGGGACTTATGGAGACTGACTCACTTCTGGAGCCAGCCTCAAGTGGACGACAAGAGGAACTGCAGCTTGTGTTTCACCTCACAGAGACGGAGGTTGATGGGTGGTCTGACCTCTGAAGTTGAAGAAGTTACTGCTGATTATTAATCAGAACTTGTTATCATGTTTGTATGTGAGTGGACAGGAGGGTGAGCGACCGTTCTCACTGTGACAAACACTTTGTTTACATTCATCTTTATATATCCTGCATCAAACAACACGGGCAGCGCACCAACATCTAACATGGAGCTGTTTGTAGTCCATCACACTACTTTGTAGTTTAACACAGTTCACCATCATGGTGTCTCTCTGAACACCGCCCTACACTTCTCCTAACTCCTTGTCACCTCTCCTTCACACCTTTCCTCATGACCTCTCCTTCACACCTTTCCTTGACCTCAATGGAAAACGTCATGAGGAAGAGAAGTGGTTAGGAAAGAACTTAGGAGGTCATATTTGTGATTATTTGACCCCATCAGTCAGCCTGGCCCGGCCAGACGCTGACCCTGCTGTAGGTGTGACCCATCCGTCCACATGGCTCCTGTCAGAAAGACACGTGTGTGTTCCACATGTATGTTCCACATGTGGCCCCTCCATTAAACTGAGCCAACAAAAGGACGACGAGGCAGGAGGAGGCAGCTCAGCTCGCCGTGACACAGCCAGACTACCTGCAGTGAATCCTAATCAGCCCGTGCCCCACCCTCCTCCTCCCCCCTCGGACTGATGATCTTCTAAATTAATTAGATCTTTAGAGGAGGAGGCGGCCATTTTCTTTCATCCTAAAGACAACATTTAGGGTGTGTTTCCTCAACTGTCTGTCTGCCTGCCTGCCTGCCTGCCTGCCTGCCTGCCTGTCTGCCTGCCTGCCTGCCTGCCTGCCTGCCTGTCTGCCTGCCTGCCTGCCTGCCTGCCTGCCTGTCTGCCTGCCTGCCTGCCTGCCTGCCTGCCTGTCTGTCTGTCTGCCTGCCTGCCTGTCTGCCTGTCCACTTCCTGTTTCATCAAACTGTCTGAGCCCCCCCCTTAATTCCCAGAGGTCAGAGCGGCGGCGGGATCACGCTTCAGACCAACAAAGAGTGAGGAGGAGGGGCAGCCTGCAGGTTAATCAGGTGACAGGCTGATGAAATATACTGCATCTGATTGGACATCAGTTAATCAGGGTGGGGGTGAGGACATGAGAGGTGTGATCATGAAAGGAGCATCACAATAACATACATGTTGAATATGCTAATCACGCTAAGAACATTCAGAAAACAAAAGGCTTTCGGGCTTTGTGTGACGCTCACACACACGAAGCACACGCATGTTCACACACATGAAGTGTTTTTGGTCTTTGTGTTTCATGTCATTAAAAATTATTTATGAGTCTGTTTGAATCGTCGTCTGCTGAACGATCTGCGCTCTAATTATTCATCTCCATCCTCAAAGAACATGAACATAAAAACATGCTTCAGACGTGTGATCCTGTGTCAGTTAGTTCATGTGAACATGTGAACATGTGAAGGTGCAACACACTCAGAACACGGCTCAGACAAAGAAGAAGGCCTGAAGTGAGAGCTTGTTCATACATAGTGAAGTCATTAACAGGTGAAGCGACGAACACGCCTTCATCACGCCTTCTTCACGTATGCAGTGACGAGAGAAAACACCTTGTATCTCCACCTTTAATTGATTTGTCTTATAGCAGCCTGCTGACGGGCTGAGATGACAGGCGTGATGAAATATGAGACCGGTTCTGTTCAGTCCAACGGACACATGACAAGAAGAGTCTTCAAATCAACAAGAACATGGAATGTTGACATAAAGTTCACGTGTGTTCTGACAGCGTGTTCTGGGTTCTGGTCCAGATGGTTGATAATCCTCTAAAATACTTTTTTCTTCTTCACAGACGTTCATGAATCTGCCAATTAATCAGTTAACGTTCCACAAACGTTTGTTGGCTGAGCTACCGACAGAACGAGCATGTTTAAATAAAATGACTGTTAACGAGCTTGAACACCTCCGAGCCAAGCTGAGGACGTTAAACTGAAGAGTCCTCGTCGAGGCTCAAGTGTTCACGGAAACGTCCTCTCAGACTCGACCCGTGTGGAGGACGACACACTCTCGTGAAGAGATCTACACGGATCCACAGAGCAGACCGCGTGTCTGCTGGAGGAACTTTCCTCCGTGACAAACGTTAGAGTCAGACATCAGTTTTTTTTGTATTTAGGACAAGTGAAATAAAAAAACGATGAAGCTTCAAACAAACTCAGAGAATCATAATAATAAATATATATTCACACGGACTCAACGACTCTCATTAACATATTAAACACACACATGTCCATGTAACACCGTACATGTAAAAACCACTTCATCCCTACGCTCCTCCTAAAACACATTTGTAAATTTAATCTCTGCTTCACAGATGAAAGTCACACTGACTCTTAACGCCACAAACACGTCATGAACATGTGTTTTTAATTTAAATTTGTATGTAAATTATTTTTGTTCAGTTAAATCCTCCGAGATCCACAAACTCTTTAAAAGTAAAGTCTTAGCGTGTTCCTGATATTTCTACACACATGCACAGCGTGTCATTTAGATGACCTGGTGTCATTGGAGTAAATCATAATCTGTTCCATCACATGTAGACCATGAGGCTCAAACACGCTACATGTTTCAGACAGAAAACAAAAATGGGATCATTTCATGTCCTTGAGAGAACACGCTAACATTCACGTATGTATGTTTCTGCACAACATGACAGGATGCTTTAGAAATATGTCACACACGTGTGTATGTATATATATAAACACGTATGTGCTGCTGATATTTACAGCATGTGGTCAAACAGCAGAGCCTGAAAATGTTTATGTGTGGTTCTGACAGGTGACGTGTTAATCTGAGAACATGTCACTGGACCAGGTGAAGCGAGCCCTCCCTCAAGAATTTAACCTGTTAGACAGGCTGCTAAAGTCTTAACATGTTACACGCTAACAACACAGACTCAAAGGAAACAGCTGGAACATATTCCTGTATCTATGGCAACAACAGATACACAGTTATGACACATACATGATGTACACATGTCATATGATCAACTTGAGTCCGCAGCTTCATACATGTCCAAACATACAGATCATACATGTCCACACAAACAGATCATACATGTCAGGCTGAATTATAAACATAATACAATATATATATATACACATCTGTGACGTCCCTGAAAGCACCAAAACTCCAGAGGTCAAAGGTCAACAGACAGACAGAGGGTGACAAACAACATACAACCAACATACTTCGTCCTGTGATGTGAACCAACATACAAGAACTTCAACATGTCGATCTGTGACATGAACAACACACAACAACTTCAAGATGTCGCTCTGTGACATGAACAAACACACAACTTCAACATGTCACTCTGTGACGTGAACAACACACAACAACTTCAACATGTCGCTCTGTGACGTGAACCAACATACAACTTCAACATGTCACTCTGTGACGTGAACAACATACAACAACTTCAACATGTCACTCTGTGACATGAACAAACATACAACAACTTCAACATGTCACTCTGTGACGTGAACAACATACAACAACTTCAACATGTCACTCTGTGACATGAACAAACATACAACAACTTCAACATGTCGCTCTGTGACGTGAACCAACATACAACTTCAACATGTCACTCTGTGACGTGAACAACATACAACTTCAACATGTCACTCTGTGAATCAACATACAACTTCAACATGTCCAACTGTAACGTGAACCAACATACAACTTCAACGTGTCGCTCTGTGACGTAAACCAACATACAACTTCAACGTGTCGCTCTGTGACGTGAACAACATACAACAACTTCAACATGTCGCTCTGTGAACCAACATACAACTTCAACATGTTGCTCTGTAATGTGAACCAACATACAACAACTTCAACATGTCGCTCTGTGATGTGAACCAACATACAACAACTTCAAAACGTTGCTCTGTAAACCAACATACAACAACTTCAACATGTCACTCTGTGAACCAACATACAACAACTTCAACATGTCGCTCTGTGACGAACAAACATACAACTTCAACATGTCGCTCTGTGACGTGAACCAACATAAAACAACTTCAACGTCGTTCTGTGATGTGAACCAACATACAACTTCAACATGTCACTCTGTGAACCAACATACAACAACTTCAACATGTCGCTCTGTGAACCAACATACAACTTCAACATGTCACTCTGTGAACCAACATACGACAACTTCAACATGTCACTCTGTGAACCAACATACAACAACTTCAACATGTTGCTCTATGACGTGAACATACAACTTCAACATGTCACTCTGTAAACCAATATACGACAACTTCAACATGTCACTCTGTGAACCAACATACAACAACTTCAACATGTGGCTCTGTGAACCAACATACAACAACTTCAACATGTCGCTCTGTGACGTGAACAAACATACGACAACTTCAACATGTCGCTCTCTGACGTGAACCAACATACAACAACTTCAACATGTCGCTCTGTGAGCCAACATACAATGACTTCAATATGTCGCTCTGTGACGTGAACCAACATACAACTTCAACATGTCACTCTGTGACGTGAACAACACACAACAACTTCAACATGTCGCTCTGTGACGTGAACCAACATACAACTTCAACATGTCGCTCTGTGACGTGAACAAACATACAACTTCAACATGTCACTCTGTGAACTAACATACAACAACTTCAACATGTCGCTCTGTGACGTGAACCAACATACAATAACTTCAACATGTCACTCTGTGAACCAACATACAACAACTTCAACATATCGCTCTGTGACGTGAACCAACATACAACAACTTCAACATGTCACTCTGTGACGTGAACAAACATACAACTTCAACATGTCACTCTGTGAACTAACATACAACAACTTCAACATGTCGCTCTGTGACGTGAACATACAACTTCAACGTTGTTCTGTGATGTGAACCAACATACAACTTCAACATGTCGCTGTGACGAACCAACATACAACTTCAACATGTCGCTCTGTGAACCAACATACAACAACTTCAAGTAGAAGAAGAAGAGATACATGTCGCTCTATGAGGTGAACAACATACAACAACTTCAACATGTCACTCTGACGAACAAACATACTTCAACATGTCACTCTGTGACATGAACAAATATACAACAACTTCAACATGTCACTCTGTGAACCAACATACAACAATTTCAACATGTCGCTCTGTGACGTGAACCAACATACAACAACTTCAACATGTCGCTCTGACGAACAAACAAACACCATTAACATGTCACTCTGTGACGAACAAACATACAACTTCAACATGTCGCTCTGTGACGTGAACCAACATAAAACAACTTCAACGTCGTTCTGTGATGTGAACCAACATACAACAACTTCAACATGTCGCTCTATGACGTGAACCAACAACAACTTCAACATGTCGCTCTATGACGTGAACCAACAACAACTTCAACATGTCACTCTGTGAACCAACATACAACTTCAACATGTCACTCTGTGACGTGAACAAATATACAACAACTTCAACATGTCACTCTGTGAACCAACATACAACAATTTCAACATGTCGCTTGTCGCTCTGTGACGTGAACCAACATACAACAACTTCAACATGTCGCTCTGTGGGGTGTCGATTAGCTCAGTTGGTAGAGCATCCATCCCATGTACGAAGCCTTGCCGCAGCAGACCAGGGTTCGAATTCGACCTGCGGCCCTTTGCTGCATGTCATTCCCCATCTCTCTCTCCACATTCCTGTCACTCTTCAGCTGTCTATCAAAAATAAAGCTTTAAAAAAAAAAAGAAAAAGCAAAAAAAAAAAACATGTCGCTCTGTGAACCAACATACAACAACTTCAACATGTCGCTTTGTGACATGAACCAACATACAACTTCAACATGTCGCTCTGTGAACCAACATACAACAACTTCAACATATCGCTCTGTGACGTGAACCAACATACAACAACTTTAACATGTCGCTTTGTGACATGAACCAACATACAACAACTTAAACATGTCGCTCTGTGAACCAACATACAACTTCAACATGTCGCTCTGTGAACCAACATACAACTTCAACATATCGCTCTGTGACGTGAACCAACATACAACTTCAACATGTCGCTCTGTGAACCAACATACAACTTCAACATATCGCTCTGTGACGTGAACCAACATACAACAACTTCAACATGTCACTCTGTGAACCAACATATAACTTCAACATGTCGCTCTGTGAACCAACATACAACAACTTCAACATGTCGCTCTGTGAACCAACATACAACAACTTCAACATGTCACTCTGTGAACCAACATACAACAACTTCAACATGTCACTCTGTGAACCAACATACAACTTCAACATGTCACTCTGTGAACCAACATACAACAACTTCAACATGTCGCTCTGTGAACCAACATACAACTTCAACATGTCACTCTGTGAACCAACATACAACTTCAACATGTCGCTCTGTGAACCAACATACAACAACTTCAACATGTCACTCTGTGAACCAACATACAACTTCAACATGTCACTCTGTGAACCAACATACAACTTCAACATGTCGCTCTGTGAACCAACATACAACTTCAACATGTCACTCTGTGAACCAACATACAACTTCAACATGTCGCTCTGTGAACCAACATACAACAACTTCAACATGTCACTCTGTGAACCAACATACAACTTCAACATGTCGCTCTGTGAACCAACATACAACTTCAACATGTCGCTCTGTGAACCAACATACAACTTCAACATGTCGCTCTGTGAACCAACATACAACTTCAACATGTCGCTCTGTGAACCAACATACAACAACTTCAACATGTCACTCTGTGAACCAACATACAACAACTTCAACATGTCACTCTGTGAACCAACAGACATTTTTGCAGCAGCCACATGATGAAACTTTGTTGATGTTTTTGTGATGAAAGACAAACTTGAGTATATATACTCGTAAAGACGAGTTTCAAAAGAAACAGAATGAATGAAAAACTACATTTATAATTAAACTACAATTAAAATAAAACTGTTTAAAATAAACTTAATACATACTACATTTTCATACATTAAAACTACATTTAAAACTACATTCAGGGATTACAGATAGAGATCGACACACTTCAGTGAATTTAATAATAATTCTTTGTCATATTTGTAGTAAAATGTTCAAACTTTAACGTATTAAAATGAAACTAAATGATGTATCTAGTTTTATTATCGTCACACTGAGTCTGAAGTCGAGCCGTGGACCGGATCTGACCTCTTTTTATCACCGAGCAGGTTCTCTGTGACTGCAGGAGGAAAAATGCTGCAGCGTCCGGTCGGAGCGGTCCGACTCGTTCTGTAACAAGTCGATTTATAATCATACATGTAATGTGATTATACCATCACGGACACGCTTGCCTCATCTGGATGGATGTTGGTGTAATAATGTGACCTTTGACCTCTAATGCAGAGTGTGAAGTGACATTAGTACATGATGCTGACCTGCAGCCTGTAGCCCCGCCTTCTTCTAAATGCATGCTGGGATACGCTGAACTGACCCTGAACAGGACGAAAATGAAACACAGTGAATGAATGAAGAGAAACAAAGCTGCATGTTAGTTCACGTTATTAACATGTCTACATGTTTCCACGTCAGCTGTCTGATTCTGAGGAACACGCGTGTGAAACCTGA
>CP136870.1:27388176-27398176 GCA_033000465.1 Sciaenops ocellatus | reverse complement strand
GGCTGTGCGCGCCATCTGCCGGCCTGAGAGGAGGATTAACGGCTCGGGTTCAGCGGAGGACAGCCCGCCGTCACCGCTTTGACCTACATTAGGCAGGAACACCGGAGAACACCGGAGAACACGGAGGAACACCGACCCCGGCCCGGTCTGACCCCCTTCCAGCAGCCCTGCAGCCTTTAATGTCGAGAAAAAACCGGGTTCATGTGGATCAGGACCAGAAACGGACCGTCCCGGACCGTGCACGCCCTGAACCGGCAGCTGCACGTGAGGAGAGGATTGACGGGAACATTTTGTTTTGGAGGGGGGAGGGGGAGGAGGGCAAGACCAGGACCAGAAGACAGAAACCGGGACCGGGACCAGAGAACCGAGACCGGGACCAGAGGACTGACCCCCCAGGAACGAAACATCCAAATACACAGCAAATATTTACTGAATTATTAATGTATGGAAGTCAAAGATTATTTATTATATATAAACAAACCTATTCATAGTGTGTGTGTGTGTGTGTGTGTGTGTGTACTTTAATGTGTATACTCACACACACATAGATTATGTAGAATTATACAGTCTTTATATATATAATTACACATAGGCTTTATATATATATATATATATATATATATATATATATATATATATATATATATATATGCACACACACACACATATATACATAGGCTTTATATATATAATTATATATAGGCTTTATATATATAAATATACATAGTCTTAATATATATAATTATACATAGCCTTTATATATATAATTATACATTAGCTTTATATATAATTACACATAGTCTTTATATATATAATTATACATAGGCTTTATATATAATTATATATAGTATTTATATATATTTATACATAGGCTTTATTTATATTTATACATAGGCTTTATATATAATTTTTCGTAAGCTTTATATATAATTATACATAGTCTTTATGTAGAACTACACATAGTCTTTACATATAATTATACATAGTCTTTTTATATATAATTATACATAGTATTTATATATAATTATACAATGGCTTTATATATATATAATTATACATAGTCTTTATGTAGAATTATGCATAATATGTATATATGATTATTCATAGTCTTTATATATAATTATACATAGGATTTATATATATTCAGTCTTTATGTATATAATTGTACATAGTCTTTATATATAATTATTCATAGTCTTTATATATAATTATACGTAGGATTTATATATAATTATTCAGTCTTTATATATAATTATACATAGTCTTTATATATAATTATTCATAGGCTTTATATATTGTTAATAGTTTGTACTTTGACATCAGAGTTTTGTGTGTTTTGGTTGAAATATTAGAAATATTAAAATGTGACTGCAGTCAGACGTGAGCAGAAGAACACGCGTGCTCAGGTCTTCATTAAAAACATTAAATATGTTCAAGAGAAAACATCTGTTCATATGTTTGACATTTAGGTTCTGGTTCTGGTTCAGACTCTGTCCTTCGGGATTTATCTGGACATGAGACCGTGTTCGGTTTTGGTCTGACCTCTGACCCTCTTGAGGTTTCCATGTTTCTGTGGGTTCCTCCGTGACGTTCCCTTCACAGAACACGGCCACCCTCTTCATCACACAGTGTAAACAAAGAGACACGCCTCAACGTCTGTTTCACTGGAATGATCCTCACATACAGTTTATACACGCATGATCTTATTCAGCCTTAAGACTATGTGATTCACATGTTCAGTAATTATACACAGCATGTGCTGTAGCACATACTTCACACTTTTGCTGCAGCACATATATTAACTGTGTGCTTAAATGTGTAAAGTATGTGCTGCAGCACACAGTTAACACACTTTACACTTGTACTGCTGAAGGCCACAACTGTTGAACTTTGTGTGGTTTAACGTGTTCTGTCCTCAGAGTCATGAATATTAAATCATTCACATGAGACAGGAACACACCTTCATTATCGGGTCAAACATGCCTGCAGCTTGTCATGACATCTGTGTTACATGTTTCATTGAAGCTGATCTCGGAGCAGTCAGACCTCTGTCAGCGTGAGGTGTCTCCAAAACTGAGAGAAACACTGACACACGAGAACACGTTAAGAAAAACTCACACGTGTTTGTCAGGTTGAACTCCCAGCAGAGTTTGTTCTTCAACAGTTTTGGACCAGCGGGAAGAGAACATGTTCAGGCCCGGGGCACGGAGCCGGTGTCGTGCCAGAACGGGAACTGGACAATACATAACTTAGCATCATGGATGATGTATGTGACTGCCTCGCAGCACAGCAGACAAAATAACCTGCAAACACAAAGACAGATAGAACCTAGACTGACTGAAGCCTGGCCAAGACCTTGAGTGAGCGTCCAGGTGAGCAGTCGGCAGGTCACATGAGGACTTTGACTTCCTGTTTGTCTGCTGTCTGAGAAGAAGACTGGTTTCTATTTTCAGAACCAGAACCAAAACCATGGTTGTGTCATGTGTCTGAGTCATGTTTGACTCCATGTTATTTTTGACTTGATGCTGGATGGTAAACCTGATCAGATCTGACTCCTCCTCTGCCTCAACTGAGCCACTCATGTCCAAATCCTTGAGAGCCTGGAATTCCTTGAAATGACAGCGATAGCCTGGAGCTTAGAACTCTGTGATGGGCTCAGTTTCAATGCTCTGTCGCTGACGATTTCCAGACCCCGAACCCACATAACCCGCTTAATGGTTTCATTAACTCAATGCTGCTCACTGCAGGCAGAACCGTCTGAACCATCAGAACCATCTGAACCCGTTTGACCCCGGATATTTTTTCAACACAGTTCACAGACTTCAGGAAAACAAACAATACAGGAAGTTCTCATACTGAGTTGAACACTGAACAGAACCAGGACCCTGGACTTGAACCAGAACATGAACAGAACCAGGACCCTGGACCTGCTTAATTCAAGGTAATATTCACACAACATGTCCTAATATGGTCACACTCACAGGAAGTTGAAGATGAGTTCTTGTAGTTCGGAATGTGACCAGAAGGTGGCGTCCAACTCTACGTAATGAGACAGAGGAAAGACCATCTCTCACACACACACACACACACACACACACAGTCTGCTCAGTCTGCTCTGTCAGACAGCCTCTGTGTCACACCTCCAGGTTCAGACAGGCAGGCAGACAGACAGACAGACAGACAGGCAGGCAGGCAGGTACCTGTGGACCTCCACCTGTTCAGTTCAGATGGTGCTGCCTGCTGCCATGAGACATTATCCAATCAGCAGCTACACTCGTGTCAGCAGGGCTCAGGTACATGGTCACTGGGTTCTGGTTCTGGTTCTGGTTTGTGTCAGCAGAGTCACAGTGTGAAGTGTTGTTATTGATGAATATGTTTGGACCAAAGGGACAGAACCACTTCAGAACCTTCTCAGGACTTTGTGGATCCACTGAAACAGAACCAGGAGGATCAGGCTGAAGACGGTCGTCTCATGACAATTCAAAGGAATTCAGCGCTGACTCATCAGTGAGGTGTGAGGCATGCTGGGACATGTAGGCACTGTGAGACAGACAAAGAGAAATTCATCTTACATCCTGAAACAAATGAACCAATCAGGACGCAGCATCATTTGAATCAAGCTGTGATGACGGTTGAGGCGTGGACTGTTCATGTCGGTCCACCTGTCCTCTGTCCTCTGTCCATCTGTCCACCTGTCCTCTGTCCTCCAGTTGTTTGTTCTGTGTTTCCTGTTTTATTTTGTAGTTCCCTGTCTGTGTCTTATCTACTTCTACTTCCTGCCTGTTTTTCTTTCTTTTTTCTTCTTGCACCTGTCTCTGATTAGTTTCACCTGTCCCTGATTAGTTTCACCTGGATGTGTATTTAGTTCCTGTGTTTGCTGTGTTTCCTTATCGGTCTGTTAGATGTCTTTACTCTTCGTCTGTTTGTTTCTGAAGCTTGCTCTGTTCCAAGTTTGGTTCTTGCATTTTCATTTTTCTGCCTGGACCACCAGCCGTTTGTTTCTCTACCTGCTCTTGTGCTGTTTTGTGTTCGTCCCTACCAGTAAGTCATTAAAGTTTCTTTCTATACTCATACCTGCTCTCTGTACCCGGGTCTGCATTTGGGTCCATCCACTCCTGAACCGTGCACCGTGACACCAGTACCCATCCAACATTGACACAAAGTCATTCTTCTGACGCCGCCAAGCGGAGTGCTTCCTGTTTGATCCAGTCTATGAGTGACTGTGAGGGCTGCTACAGTCATCTATGTCTGGGCCTCACTGATTACTGTACAGAACCAGAACCACAGAACTTTATTCAAACTGGATCAGATTTTATATATTTGCTGCTTTTCCCTCTGATGTCCTCCGACTGCTTCAACTCTCTGTGATTTACACAGTGTATGATGGACACATAGCTTTAGCCTAACCACTTGCTAAAGTAGATAACCGCTAATTAGCTGCTGCTAACTGAATCTGCTGTTAGCATGCTAACAGAACCGGGCTCAGCAACCGGACTGTGTTTGAGCACAGCCTCTGAAACCAACAGGGGATAACATTACACTACCGAGGTGATTTACAAACTTTCCTTCATCTCGCTCAGAAACTACAGTTAGGTCTGTGAACATCTGCCTGCTTCATCAGGACACTTTATTCTGCAGCACTGAGAGTGGGCCGGCCCGACCCGGCAAGCAATGCCAGAATCTTCACACAGCATCCCTGAAACTCACCAGTGAAGTGACACTTCCTCCAGCGATGTGCTGACACCTGTGGGCGTCTCTCGGCCTCAGAAACTCTCGGTCTCTCGGTTTTGATGCCAGCTGAATATTTTTGGACACGAAGATGAGATTCTGCTCGGCAGACACCAACAGAACCAGAAATATTTATAACACCTGAAAGATGCTAAAAATAATTCAATAACTCATTGTATGAGCCCGGAACACTGAAACACTGAGACCAGAGTCTTTTCAGGCCACACATGTCAGATAAAGTGAAATGTGATATCACACGTGTCGGTGGAAGTGAAATATGACATCACACGTGTCGTTTGAAGTGAAATGTGACATCACACGTGTCGTTTGAAGTGAAATATGACATCACACGTGTCGTTTGAAGTGAAATGTGACATTATACGTGTCGGAAGTGAAATGTGACATCACACGTGTCGTTTGAAGTGAAATGTGACATCACATGTGTTGTGACATCAGACGTGACGTTGAAGTGAAATGTGACATCACGTGTCGTTGTGACATCACACGTGTTGTTTGAAGTGAAATGTGACATCACACGTGTCGTTGTGACATCACACGTGTTGTTTGAAGTGAAATGTGACATCACACGTGTCGTTGTGACATCACACATGTCGTTTGAAGTGAAATGTGACACCACACGTGTCGTTGTGACATCACACGTGTCGTTTGAAGTGAAATGTGACATCACACATGTCGTTGTGACATCACACGTGTCATTTGTTGAAGTGAAATGGTGTCACTGTCCCGGTTAAATTTAAATCTGGCCATGTTCCCGTCAGCAGCCTCATGATCTGGATGTTGTGT
Source organism: Sciaenops ocellatus (assembly GCA_033000465.1). Taxonomy (NCBI): domain Eukaryota; kingdom Metazoa; phylum Chordata; class Actinopteri; family Sciaenidae; genus Sciaenops; species Sciaenops ocellatus. The sequence goes on along the minus strand of CP136870.1, from coordinate 27,392,644 downwards.
TCAGGTTCAGCCCATTTCGATGACCAGCGCTCGTCCTTGGCCTAGTTTCAGGCCCGAGGAACGCCGCACAGTCCAAAGACTTTAAAGACGGCAGCACACGACGACGGAGATGGCATATTTCTGGGTGAGTTATCTTCACTTCTATAGTTATGATGTTTTGAGGACGTCCACAGGGACAGACAGGCTGCTCTTTAACAGCATGTATGTGTTTAACATGTTTCTATCATTTACATGATCATCATCATCACGCTTCATGTGTGTTCCTGTTGTTTATGTTGAAGCTTGTAATGTTTATTAAGTTTGTGAGAATCCTCGAGTGCAGAGCGGCTCGGATAGATCATCCCGTATACGGGTCAGCCATGTTAGCATGTCTCCTGACAGAAAACACATGATACAGACACTACATACATGTGTGTGTGTATATATATATATATAAACATACATGACCCAAACTCAGAGAATCCATTCATACAGACACAAAGTCAACACGTTAATTTAAAAACATCAATGTGATCCAAGATTTCATTTTTAAATGAGCAGAAAATGTCCATGTGAGGACGTTCTGTCCATGTGAGGACACTGTCGCTCTGTCCATGTGAGGACACTGTCGCTCTGTCCATGTGAGGACGCTCTGCCGCTCTGTCGATGTGAGGTCGCTCTGTCGATGTGAGGTCGCTCTGTCCATGTGAGGTCGCTCTGTCCATGTGAGGTCGCTCTGTCGCTCTGTCCATGTGAGGATGCTCTGTCGCTCTGTCCATGTGAAGTCGCTCTGTCCATGTGAGGTCGCTCTGTCCATGTGAGGTCGCTCTGTCCATGTGAGGACGCTCTGTCCATGTGAGGTCGCTCTGCCGCTCTGTCGATGTGAGGTCGCTCTGTCGATGTGAGGACACTCTGTCGCTCTGTCCATGTGAGGACACTCTGTCGCTCTGTCGATGTGAGGTCGCTCTGTCGCTCTGTCCATGTGAGGTCGCTCTGTCCATGTGAGGTCGCTCTGTCCATGTGAGGACACTCTGTCGCTCTGTCCATGTGAGGACACTCTGTCGCTCTGTCTATGTGAGATCGCTCTGTCCACGTGAGAACGCTCTGTCTATGTGAGGATGCTCTGTCCATGAGAGGACGCTCTGTCGCTCTGTCCATGTGAGGACGCTCTGTCGCTCTGTCCATGTGAGATCGATCTGTCCATGAGAGGACGCTCTGTCACTCTGTCCATGTGATGGCACTCTGTCTATGTGAGGATGCTCTGTCCATGAGAGGACGCTCTGTCGCTCTGTCCATGTGAGGACGCTCTGTCGCTCTGTCAATGTGAGGACGCTCTGTCCATGTGAGGATGCTCTGTCGCTCTGTCCATGTGAGATCGATCTGTCCATGAGAGGACGCTCTGTCACTCTGTCCATGTGATGGCACTCTGTCTATGTGAGGATGCTCTGTCCATGAGAGGACGCTCTGTCGCTCTGTCCATGAGAGGACGCTCTGTCGCTCTGTCCATGTGAGGACGCTCTGTCCATGAGAGGACGCTCTGTCACTCTGTCCATGTGATGGCACTCTGTCTATGTGAGGATGCTCTGTCCTTATGATTTAATAATTTGATGTTTTTCAGTTTGACTTTGTTAATATCTCACGAATATCTCGCTGGTCTCTCGTTAATTGTCATCATTTGTTTAGCTTTGTGTTTTGTATTTTGATTTTATCTGAAATATATAATATATATAAATATATCTGACGTGCTCGATAAAGTTTCAGGTTCAGTCTGATGTCAAAGATTAGAAATAAGAACTCAGTTTGTTTAATAAAATATAAAAACAGTTTAATATAACAATATTGTTAATGTGATGACAGTGAAATATCTCATTAATGTTAACAAGCTCTGAGCAGGTGAGCAGGTAGGTGTGTATTTATAGACCATCTGTGGACACGCGGACACGTCTGTTCACGGCGGGACTCAAACGTTTGTTCATCACCCTCAAACGGTTTACTGACGCCTGATTGGTCGCTTTGTGGGGAGCTGGAAGAGTCTGTGGTGGGGGGGTGAAGGGGGGGTTGTCCAATTATAGCAGTGATGATGTAAAGACCCCCCCCCCCCCTCCTCTGGTGTGATGGTACAGTCCACAGTCTTAAAGGCAGAGTGTTATTTAAACTGTTCACTGGTGATTAAACACATCAGGACTCCCAGTGCATCATGGGAGATGAAGTACACACACACAACACACACACACACACACACACACACACACACACACACACACACACGCACTACGACAGCGGCCATATGACAACAACAAACCCCCTCACTCCTCCTCCTCCTCCTCCTCCTCCTCATCGCCATGGCAACAACTGCACCATTGCTAAGGCAACAGCTGCAGAGAAACAAGCAGAACAAGTGTGTGTGTGTGTGTGTGTGTGTGTGTGTGTGTGTGTGTGTGTCTGTGTGTGTGTGTGTGTGTGTGTGTCTTTTCTTCTTCTGTGGTGCATCATATGTAATTCACACTCTCTCCTCCTCAACACATTTTCTTTCGGTCTAATTCACACACACTGTAACACAGACACACACATGCACAAACACAACACACACACTCCTCCCTCTCTTCTTCCTCTCCATCTTTTGGTCGTTTCTCCGTCTTATTCTCTGTTTTCTCCCTTTCTTTATTTTCTTTCCTCACCGTGATCCTCCATCCTCTCCTCCTCCCCCCTTTTCTTTTAACCCTCTCCACCTCTGCTCTTCATCTCCTCCTCCTCCCCCTCCTCCATCTCTTTTCATATTCACTCCATCTTTCCTCTCGTTTTTACTCTTACCTCCTTTTCTCAGCTTGTACTTAAGACCTCCTCCTCCTCCTCCCTCTTTCTCTCTCTCTCTCTCTCTCTCTCTCTCTCTCTCTCTTTCTCTCTTTTTCTCTTTGCTCGCTCTCTCCCCCTCCTCCCCTCCTCCCTCCCTCCATCCTCTCTTTCCTCGCCACCTCAGTCAGTCAGAGAACAGATTCGTGCTCGGAGAGAAAAAGGGGGACCGGCAGGCCGAGGTAGTGAGCCGGAGCGGGGCCGGCTGGGGAGCGGGGCGTCTGTCAGGGGGGACGGGGGGGTTCACCATGGACTGCCTCTGCATTGTGACTACAAAGGTAAGAGGAGAGGAGGAGAGGAGAGGAGTGGAGGAGAGGAGTGGAGTAGAGGGAGGAGGGGAGAGAAAAGGAGGAGAGGAGAGGAGCTCTAACGTGGTCCGGTCTTTGTCAGATGGTGGTTCTGATCCAGACCTGAGGCTCAGCCGGTCCACCTGAGCGCCCCTCTTTGAGTCCTCCTCTCTCACGCTCACTCTGCTCTAAACTGACCCGGTGGACCTGGAGCCGGCTCTTGGGGTGCTGGTTCTGGTCTTTGTGTCATGTGGGTCTGCAGAATCTGTCAGGGACCGTCCTGCATGCTAATCTGCTCCTCAAACAGGATGTGAGGTCGTTATGTCACACTTGTGCTGAGCTCCAGACCCAGACCCTGTTGGTACCGGACTGTACTGAACTGTGTTGGACTGGACTGGACTGGACTATAGAGGACTGTACTAGACTGTGTTGGACTGGACTGGACTGGACTATAAAGGACTATAGTGGACTGTACTGGACTGTGTTGGACTGTGTTGGACTGTAGAGGACTGTACTGGACTGTAGAGGACTGTACTGGACTATAGAGGACTGGACTGGACTGTACTGGACTGTACTGGACTGTAGAGGACTGTACTGGACTATAGAGGACTGGACTGGACTGGACTGTAGAGGACTGTACTGGACTGTACTGGACTGTAGAGGACTGTACTGGACTATAGAGGACTGGACTGCACTGGACTGTAGAGGACTGTACTGGACTATAGAGGACTGGACTGGACTATAGAGGACTGTAGAAGACTGGACTGGACTATAGAGGACTGTAGAGGACTGGACTGGACTGTAGAGGACTGTAGAAGACTGGACTGGACTATAGAGGACTGTAGAAGACTGGACTGGACTATAGAGGACTGGACTGGACTATAGAGGACTGGACTGGACTGTAGAGGACTGGACTGGACTTACAGGTGAGCAGGATGCTGTAGCACCTGAATGCAGTTTGTGGCAGGAAGTGACACACACACAGGAAGTATGTGAAGGTGGGCTGACATGGTGTGATGTGGTCTGACGTGGTCTAATATGGTCTGATGTGGTCTGATGTGGACTCTCTCTCGGTGCAGCTGTGTCTTTCTGGATTACATAAATTTTGTGGCTCATCACATTCATTTGCTTATCAAGCTCTCAGTTTCCATGGCAACCACAATGATCAGTCAGTTAAACATAGAGAGGTGGAGGTGCAGTCAGCTGAGCGGGAGGTGGACTTCACCTCCAACAGGAAGACCACAACAGGCCGGACCAGGTCCAGGTCCAAGTCCAAGTCCAAGTCCAGGTCCAGGTCCAAGTCCAGAACCTGTCGAGGGTTAGCTCAAAAACTAAACACAGAAACTAAACGA